>JARYHS010000087.1:0-13787 GCA_031002005.1 Vandiemenella viatica | reverse complement strand
GTCCCATTCCAGCTCTTTTATCATATCTGTTACTGATTGCGTTCTGCGATAATTTCCAGAAACAAATCTAGCAGCACTTCTTTGCACCTTCTCCAACTCCTGTATTTGATACTAAAAATGTGGGTCTCATAATACACTACCATATTCAAGCAATGGTCTGACCAAAGTTCTGTAACCAATTCTACGTCTCTCGTACATCCCCTCATCACCCTCTCCAACAAATGCAGGATTTTGAAACCTTTTCCTTCTACCTGTCCAATGTGATCTGCCCAGTTAAGCTTGTTATCAATTGTAAAGCCAAGATATTTACATTTCAAGTCTTCAATAAGCAATTCTTTCCCCACCTTATAATCATAATAAACCTTTAGTTTTTTATTTGTGTATCTAATAAGCTGACTTTTCTTTGCATTTATCTTCATCCCATGTTGACCAACCCAACTAGAAATCCTGTCCAGATGAAGGTTACGATGACAAAGTGAAGACTAGGAAAGGTTAATAGTACATCTTAATTTTGGATCATAGTGACGAAGATTATATGTTTGAGACAGAAATATGCGGAAGAAAACAATGCATAATAAAGAAGTTTTTCTTGGCGTTGACAATCAATACAATGTCCTCGGGTGACTAGTCGAGTGAACAACGTGTTTACACACGATATTTCGGCGATCGAAATTTCTGTCGCCCTCACCAGGAGATGGCGACAGAGTAATCGATCGCCGAAATATCGTGTGTAAACACTTTGCTCGCTCGGGTAGTCACCTGAAAAAATTATGTTAATTAAGAATAAGAATGAACAAGAAATCTTTCATCAGTAAGTAATATTTGTTGTGCAGTGCAGTGAATTCAGAACTAAGAGAAAGGTGTTTCTTGTAGTGTCTTCTGCCTTATCGATATGAAACATGGGCTTTTAGAAAGAGATAGACCGAGAGTGGTGGTGTAACGGTTAGCGTTCTGGCCTCGCATTCGGGAGGACGTCGGTTCGAATCCCCGTCCGGGCATCCAGATTTGGGTTTTCCATGGTTTCCCAAATCACTTCAGGCAAATGCCGGGATACTTCCTTCAAAAGGTCATGGCCGAATTCCTTCCCATTCCTTGCCCCCACCACCCTTTCCCGTCTCTAAAGACCTCGCTGTTAAGAGGCGTTAAGCAGTTTAAAAAAAGAATATAAAAGAAAGATATAGCAGCATAAGACTGAGGAAAGAGAGATGTAAATATGAAGAAGAATAATGTGTGTACGTTAAGTAAGAAATTAGAGTCCTGGAACGCAGTAAAGATGAAGAAATAATTCATAAGAAACATAATATAATAGGAAAGCGAGACGGATGTGAAATAAAGTATGTGTAAAAAACTGAAGAAGCAGACGCTGGTTGCAGATATGAAGTATGGAATGTGGCAAGTATCTAAGGAATTTGCACGGGAGGGAAATGTTTCAGGAAACAGCATCCGAACAGAACGCCAATCGATGATATAATAACAGTATTCCTCCAAGTGGGAAAATAGGTGTGATGTTTAATCGATTCGTGTGTACGTTCTTTGGTTAATGTGATGCATAATGAGGCATTCGATCTGTTGTAGGTAGCGGACTAGTCATCATGATTTTAGCATTGCAGCAGTTTTACACAATTACTCAAGTGAATGAGAGCCAGGTCCCCCTTCGCGCATCAAACATCACACCTTATTTATTTATTTTATCATCACACCTTACTTACAGTATCACAAAGTTTCCCTGGTTCCAGACAGTTCTCAACTTTCACCTTACCATTAGATTCCAAAAATGTTGATAACACGAAATACCAAAGTTTTAAGGATGTTATTTCCATTGACATGTTAGTGAGGTCTACACGCGAATATGACAATTATCCAACTGCGACTTCTTTTAAGAGTAGTGAAACAACGCCTTCACATCTTGAAAAATGCAGAACTATTAAAATATGTTGCAACTTTTGTGTGAATAAAGAATTGGCGGATGTAAGCGTTTTCTACAAGCCACTGTACAAATTTACAGTGCTAAAAATACTGTAAGCATGGAACAAATTCTAACATATGTGGCATAACAGATTCCTTGGAGAAGTTATAAAAGACAAGTTTACTCTGGGGGGAATTGGTAGCCATAGTAATAAGATAGTAACAAGATAGTAACGAGTGAATAACAGGATCGTACGAGAGAGAGGAAAAAGTTAGTGTGCGCTTTGAGTTGATGCAAAGTTACGGAGAGTAAAAAGACCTTGTATCTTCGGATCCTAAAGTATCGTATAATTTTTCAATAAATTGCAACAAGTCATAGAAAGTTACAATTATTCGAATATGAAAGACTAAACTTATAAGTGTTAAGCTTAAAGTTCTTTCAAGAGTTCAAAACGATTTTGTATCCCAGCTCCGACACCAAAAGAAGAACAAATATATATATATATATATATTTCTGTCGTCAGTCTTTTGACTAGTTTGATGCAATCCTCCATCCTTTCCTATCCTGTGCTAACCTCTTCATTTCTACATTCCCCTTACAGCCCACGTCCTCAATTATCTGTTTCATATATATATGTCTTACCTTCGACTGTTCCCTCCACTAACAAATTAAAATATGACCTACCAGCCTGTCTCTTCTTTCCGTAAGCTTCTTCCACAAACTTCTTTTCTCACCCATCATTTCCAAAACTCGTTCATTTCTTACTTTGTCTGTCCACTTAATTTTCAGCATTCTTCTGTAGCACAACATATCAAATGCTTCAATTTTCTTTATTTCTGGTATTCCTAGAGGTTTCGCTACCATAAAGTGCTGTGCTCCACAAAGAGTTTTGAAAAGTTCTTTCTAATTCCTAGATCAATATTTGAAACTAAAAGGTTTCTCTTTTTCATGAAGGCTCTTATTGCTAGTGCTATTCTGCTTTTAACATCATTCCTGCTTCGGTCATCGGTTGTAATTTTACTTCCCAAGTAACAGAATTCACTTACTTCTCCTATCCGATTTTTATATTTAATCTACTAGTATTGGTATCATTTTTGATACATTTCATCACTTTTGTTTTGCTTTGATTTGTATTCAGTCCAAAATCTTCCTTCAGTATTTTGTTCATGCCATTCAGTAACTTCTCAATATCCTCAGCCCTCTCTGCTAACAAGACATATAAAAATAGAACATTAAAAAGGAGAACAATCACATTAAATAAAACATGGCTTTATTAAATACAAAATATATCATATTTGGGAATCTCTTTTCAGGAAATCGTATGAATATATTATGTTTGTTTTTTGGTGAACCTTATTTAAATAAATGCACGTTATTGTGAGGATTCAAGGCTCGTTTGTGAATATTGTGATATTCTCAAAATCTTAAAGCTATTTGACATAAACTATCCAAAACAGCTTGCATTATTTTTTTTTTCCGTGGATTGTGGGGAATGGGAAGGCTAATGTTTCCTGAAATATGTAACTAACAAAAAATGCCCAAAAACGTGATTAAATTAGTTTTTAATGCTTATCCAATGATACCATATTCGATAAAGTAAGCGAAAAAAAATTTCTCACTTAACTTACATTTTTGTGGAAGTTCCCTAAATAGTATTTTATTATTTTCTACTGATATTTTTCGTAGCATATAGAACAGATATTTCCGTGAAATATGGTCACAAATGGCGTAAAAGGTGTTATTTACGTTAGATTGGGTACGACGAAATTGTAATCATTCCGTTCTTGCCATTTTGGCCGCAGAACCCAAAAACTGCTTATTAACTGTGTAGGATATTCCACAACTAGAAGCTTTTTCGACCATCTGCTAAGAAAGTTACTGAGATCAGAAGCTCGGTGAAAATGCCTACCCAGGGAGTGGATTATGAACCCTCTTTGCGGTAATCCGGCTGACAGGGCGGAAGGAATGCTGAGTACTCATAATACGCAGGCTCTCTCTAGGGAAAGAGTCGGATTTAGACGGAAGCGTAATGGACGTCATGAGCAGAAGCGATGCGTTAACAGCACTGCCTTATCTCCAGACAGACATACGGACCGACTATAAGCTCCACTCCTCGTTTTTATTCCGTTCCGCGCAGTCCTAATATAAGAGCAATGAATGCAAATTGGGAACGATACGAATGCAAATGCCAGGTCGTGTACTGCTCGACGCCTTGCAGACGAAAGAGTCTGAAAATGTAAATATAGCCCGCACCTTCCTGCAGCTGTATTGTTACACTCTAAATCCTTATTATCGCCTCCAAAGGAGAGGTAGAAACTGCAACTGTTTATAACAATGTTCCGACGGAAACCTTGTAAAGAAAAAGCAGCTGCTGCGACGATATTTCAGGCTCAGAATCAGCCAGTTTCTGCTCATTTGATAATTATGTAGTTTTTGCTGTAGCAAAAGCGTTTTTATGAAGAATATACTATATAATACACTATATAATCTAACTTTCACATAGCATATTTACTGTCACCAATTAATTTATATTATCACTAAAGCTAACCACTTAAACTTTAAACCTCCTACCGGTCAACAGGGATTACTTAAGTATATTAATCAGAATTACTGAAGTAACTTTTAAACTTATGATTCGAGATTGCACATCCACATTTCATAACATAATAGACAGACGGAAGACAATCCCATATAGCAAAATTGTGTAAGATTTGTGTCAATTGTATTAATTTTGTGGCTCTTCCCGAAATTTATTAAAAAAAAATTGCAACGTATAATACGAGGCGCGTCCAGAAAGTAAGTTCCGTTTCAATTTATCTCCGCTGCAGCGCTGCGATTGCAGTTCCGCACATGCGCTGTAGACGATGTGTATCAAGGGGAAGAACGTGCGCCATTTGGAGATCGCTGTCAGTTACGTACGCTTTGTTGTGCTTGTTTGAAATGTCGGCGTTGATTGAAAATCCCGCCGCCTGTGAAATCAGGTCTGTGATTCGGTTTCTGAATGCGAGGAAAGTGAAACCAAGTGAAATTTATCGGCACATTTGCGATGTTTACGGACCAAATGCGATGAGTGATTCGATGGTGAGAAGATGGGTCCGACAGTTCAATGGCGGGCGTAGTGATGTGCACGATGAAGAACGAAGTTGGCGTCCACCTTTGGTTACAGAAGAACTGGTTCACGCGATTGATGACAAGATCCAAGAAAACCGAAGGTTTACAACTAGTGCTCTCGCTATGGACTTCCCCCAAATTTCACGGTCACTGATGCATGAAGTTGTTACCAAACAACTGAAATTCCGTAAACTTTGCTCACGTTGGGTACCAAAGATTCTCACTGAGCAACACAAAACACAACGGATGGGTAGTGCACTTGAGTTTTTGACCCGTTATGCTGAAAGCTGCGAAGAATTTCTGAGACGAATAGTCACAGGAGATGAAACGTGGGTTTCTTACGACACCCCTGAGAGTAAGCGGCAATCAATGGAATGGAGGCACACTTCATCCCCACCAAAGGTTAAGCCGAATCAAATCATGACACCTCGGAAAATGATGTGCACAGTGTTCTGGGACTGGAAAGGCATCCTGCTCATTGACTTCTTACCGCGTGGTCAAACAATCAAAGATGATGCTTATTGCGAGACACTTCGGAAATTTCGCTGTGCAATTCAGAATAAGCGCCGCGGACTGCTGTCATAAGGTGTTGTGACAACGCACGACCACACACTGCAAACGTGACGAAAAACCTCGTACAGGGATTTGGCTGGGACGTGTTTCACCATCCTCCGTACAGCCCTGACCTCGCTCCTAGCGACTTTCATCTGTTCTTACATCTCAAGTCTTTCCTTGGCGATCGTCACTTCACCAATGACGACGAGCTGAAAGAAACTGTTTCCAACTGGTTGAAGACACAGGCGGCAGATTTCTATGAAGAAGGTATACAAAACCTGGTGCCACGCTATGACAAAATTTTGGCAGTTGTGTGGAAAAGTAGTTTAAGAATTGTAAAATTTTGTGCAATAAAAATTTCTTCTGTATCTGTGTACAATTTCATTTTATTACCAAACGGAACTTACTTTCTGGACGCGCCTCGTACTTATGATGGAGATGCTAAAACCGTAAAATCTGGAATTTTTATCTGTATTTCTGTCTGCATGTCATTCAAGAACTGATGGATGGATTTAAACGAAACAACATACTGAACTAGCTTATTTCGCAGTCTGGGTATATTATATTTTTTATGCCTGTAATCCACAAATTTCTCAATAAGTTCAAAACCGTAAACTTTTGAATTTCTCTCTGTGTGACAGTGTATAGTACAAAAACTAATGTATAGAGTTTAACGAAGCTGACCACAGTCGTGTAATCGATTTGAATAGTTTGGTAGTTAGACGCAGTACGTTTAGTGTGGTATAAGCCAGCCTCAGGGGTGTAAGGGTTTGGGAGAGACTATGCTAGTCTTTTCCAACCAAATGTCAACCTCTCCTTCACGTGGTGCACCCTGTTTGCACGGACGAGGCTCTGGCGACTGAAAGATTCCCGGTATAAGGAGTCACCCACTGCTTGCCAACGGCCTCCGAAAGGAGGGCGGAAGAGCGGGGAGCGGTTCAGGGCACCCTCTTGCCCTTGGGGTTGGAAACGGCCCTTAAGGCGGGTGAATCAGAAATGATCAACGGCATGGGGATGCAGAAGGCAACGGGAAACCACTGCATTAAAGACCCAAAGGGTATCCCGAGGACATGTAATCCTCTCAAATTACATATATCATGATGGCTTCTTCCTGGGTAAAATATTCCGGAGGTAAAATAGTCCCCTAATCGGATCTCCGGGTGGGGACTGCTCAGGGAGGAGTCATCAGAATGGATAGAAACATTCTACGAGTCGGAGCGTGGAATGTTAGAAGTCTGAATAGGGCAGGTAGGTTAGAAAACTTAAAAAGGGAGATGGAACAACTTAAGTTAGATGTTGTTGGGATTAGTGAGATTAAATGGAAGGACGCACAGGATTTCTGGTCTGGGGAACACAGGATAATTAGCACACAAGCTGTCAATGGAGTCACTGGTGTAGGATTTGTAATGAACAAGAAAGTAGGGAAACGGGTGAGTTATTATGAACAATTTAGTGACAGGATTATTTTGATGAGGTTAGAAACTAAGCCCGTCAAAACCACATTAGTACAAGTATATATGCCAACGTCACAGGAAGATGACGAAGAAATAGAAAAAATATACGCTGAAATTGAAGAATTAATCCACTACGTGAAAGGGGAGGAAAATCTAATAATCATGGGTGATTGGAATGCAATAGTGGGAGAAGGAAAAGAGGGGAATACTGTAGGAAGTTTTGGTCTAGGAGAAAGAAATGAGCGAGGAAGCAGGTTGCTAGAATTTTGTGAAAGATATAAGCTAGTAGTGGCGAACACACTGTTGAAGAACTATGCAAGAAGAATATACACCTGGAAACGTCCTGGGGATACAGGCAGATATCAGCTAGATTATATGATGGTCAAACAGAGATTCAGGAATCAAGTTCTAGACTGTAAAGCGTACCCAGGAGCAGACATAGACTCAGACCACAATTTGATAGTAATGAAGTGCAGGCTGAAATTCAAGCGAATAAGGAAGCAGTATAAGCAGAACAGACTAGAAGTGAATAAACTGAAACAATCTAGCACAAGAGAAAAATTTGCAGAAATGGTAGACTTAGGTCTAAGAATTAACTGTGAAAGGAGCTCAACCGAGGACGAATGGAATGCATTAAAGACCGAAATAATGAAAGCTGGCAAAGAAACCTTAGGGTTTAGGGAACAAGCTGCCCGAAAACCTTGGATCACAGAAGAAATTTTGGAGCTGATGGATCAGAGAAGAAGGTACAAACATGCTCAGGATGAAGCAGGAAGAAAGCACTACAGGCAATTTAGAAATCAAATAAATAGGAAATGCAAAATAGCAAAAGAAAAATGGCTACAAGAAAAGTGTGAAGAAGTAGAAAAGGAAATGGTCGTAGGAAAAGTAGATGTTGCATATAGAAAGATCAAACAGAATTTTGGAGAAATGAAGAAAGAGTTATGAACATCAAAACTGCCGAAGGGAAACATCTTTTAAGCTCAGAAGATAGAGCTAACCGATGGAAGGAATACATTGAGAAACTGTATGATGGGGACGACTTGAACAATAGTGTATTGGAAAAGGAAGGCGATATCGACATTGATGACTTAGGAGATCCTGTTTTGAGGACAGAATTTAATAGAGCTCTGAATGACTTGAAAGCAAATAAGGCAGTTGGAATTGATGAGATCCCTGCAGAACTTCTTAAATCTCTAGGAGAGGAAGGAATCGAAAGATTATTCAAGCTGATATCAAAAAGTTATGAAACAGGAGAAATTCCTACTCACTTTAATAAAAATATCATCTTCACACTTTCAAAGAATGCACAAGCCGACAAATGTGATAATTATCGCACCATTAGTCTAACATCAGATGCTTCAAAATTACTGACCAGAATAATATACAGAAGGATGGAAAGGGTAGTAGAAGAGATAGTAGGTGAAGATCAGTTTGAGTTTAGGAAAAATCGCGGTACAAGGGAAGCAATTCTGTCTTTAAGATTAATACTTGAAGGGCGGATCAAGAAAAACAAAGAAACTTTTATGGCATTTGTTGATTTAGAAAAAGCTTTTGATAATGTTAGGTGGGACAAGATGTTCAAATTTTAAAGAAGTCAGGCCTAAAGTATCGAGATAGAAGAATACTCTATAAACTATATAAGAATCAAGTGGCTGTAATAAAAGTAGAGAATCACGAGAGACATGCATCAGTTAAAAAGGGTGTGAGACAAGGTTGTAGTCTATCCCCGTTAATATTCAACTTGTATGTAGAAGAAGCAATGAAGAAAGTCAAAGAAAAATTTCCATGTGGCATACGTTTTCAGGGAGAAAAAATCAGTATGCTACGATTTGCTGATGACATTGTCTTGTTAGCAGAGAGGGCTGAGGATATTGAGAAGTTATTGAATGGCATGAACAAAATACTGAAGGAAGACTTTGGACTGAATATAAATCAAAGTAAAACAAAAGTGATGAAATGTAACAGAAATGATACCAATACTAGCAGATTAAATATAAAAATAGGATCTGATGCAATAGGAGAAATGAGTGAGTTCTGTTACTTGGGAAAGCAAAATTACAACCGATGGCCGAAGCAGGAATGATGTTAAAAGCAGATAGCACTAGCAAAAAGAGCCTTCATGAAAAAGAAAAACCTTTTAGTTTCAAATATTGATCTAGGAATTAGAAAGAACTTCTTAAAACTCTATGTGTGGAGCACAGCACTTTATGGTAGCGAAACATGGACTTTAGGAATACCGGAACGAAGAAACTTGAAGCATTTGAAATGTGGTGCTACAGAAGAATGCTGAAAATTAGGTGGACAGACAAAGTAAGAAATGAACGAGTTTTGGAAATGATGGGTGAGAAAAGAAGTTATGGAAGAAGCTTACAGAAAGAAGAGACAGGCTGGTAGGTCATATTTGAGACATGCTGGATTGGTTAATTTGTTAGTGGAGGGAACAGTTGAAGGTAAGAACTGTAGAGGAAGACAGAGATTAGAATATACGAAGCAGATAATTGAGGACGTGGGCTGTAAGGGTATGTAGAATGAAGAGGTTAGCACAGGATAGGAAGGGATGGAGGATTGCATCAAACCAGTCTAAAGACTGACGACAGCAAAAAAAAAAAATACTTTAATTTTAAAAATGTGTTATATGTTAAAGTGGATGTAGATGCTGTGAATATTGTTATATTGTGAATGCAGGGCTGAAATTTACATATTTTTAATTGCAATGGAGCACAAGCTCCGGTGTGCAATTTCCCTTGCAGTTCCCTGTGGTCTCACCATTTTGTTTTTAAAAAAAGTTGTCATTAGGTTATTGCATGCTAAAATCATAATTGATATAAAATCAGTAAGACAGCTTGTTAACAATAAATTCTTGTACATACAGCAGATTGAAAAAAATTGAAGTTTAATAATACATAACTTTTATTGCATGGGTGTTCAAATCCTGAGGGAGCAGGAATTCATTTCATCATATGAGCTTTGCGAGGATGTTCTGTGGTTCTGATTCCACATTAAACTGTAGGCCCCAGAAGAAAGGAAACTGGTTGTCTTACTCACCCAATGGCAAGAAACATGGCAAAAAAAGTACGGAAAAGCTAGAAAGAAAACGGGATGAGAGTTTTTATTTAAATTATTTGTATAAAGTTTATTAAACAATCGATTCCATTACTACTTCAACATTTTCAACCTAATATAAAACATGTTCATAATTAATTCACATGTAGAACTGTAATGATATAGCATTTCCATCTGAATCATCACGGTCGGTGCTGAAGAACTCTGTAATCGTCTTCTGACTTGAAATCCTTCTGATTTGGCAAAACCATCTGTGCCTGCTAGAGGAATCAGGTTTTGGATCAGAAAATCCTCCAAATTTTGGGTTATGTCTGCTCTGAAGGGATTCTCAGATAAATGCCCAGCCCCAAGCAAGTTGCGTAAGCAAAAGCACACAGTAACAAAACCAAGTCAACAGTGTCAGGTTTTAAATTAATAGGAGTGAAAAAAAAATCTGAAATTGTGCACATAATCCCAAAAGCATTTTTGGATATTCTTCTGGCATTTGCTCAGATGGTACTTGTTCATTTCTTGTGTTTGCTTCTTCTAACATTTGAGCCACTGTCTGTACGTTAACCGAAAAGATAAACACTTAGCCCTATGAAAACACTTTTATGCCGTGCAATACATTTTGCACTCCTACCAACGTGATTAAGGCAAAGCAGTTCCTCTTGTGCAAAACACAAGTCGCTAGGAAAAACAGCCTTTAAAAAAGTTCAGGTCAGGGAAGATTTGTGCAAATTAATATTTAAGGGTTGTTGGGTATGTACAGCATGAGCTCATATAATTGTAAAATTGCCTGCTGTGTAATAGATTAAACTAAAATAATCATTGAGATTATGTATGCTATGATGAAATTCTTATAGCAGGACACACATTCATCTGGAAAACTTTTAAATTAATGCAGTCTGGAATAGTGTTGTTTCTATGGAAAAAATTATGTTTCAAAAATCTCTTTAATTTTGTGTGAAATAGGTTATCAACCAAGATTCATTACAAACTGGTATTTATGAATTTTACAATTTCAAATAATCAAAGTTTCCATTGAGAAAGATTGGTTCGTAGACCAGTTGTCCATGCCACATTTGGTCATTATTCCTAGTACTGAAATTAACAAGTTATTTTCCCGTAATAGACCATGGTTTATATAATATATCCTTTCCTCTTTCTCCATTTTCTTCCTTTCCCTGGAACCAACTTACTATCTTTTCCATATGTGAAAAAATATTTAGTAATGGGATTGCATAGCCTTGAGAACTAAATTTAATTTGCCATTGAGTTTCCTAATTGTTTTGACTGTAATTCTTGCACTGTCTTGTTAATAGAACCGCTAGACGAATTTTCACTGTAATTGTTGCGTATTTGCTAGCTTTTGACATTTAAGAAGTTTTCATTACTTCATTAGCTATTAGTTTAGATAGACTGTAGCATTTAAACAGATTCTTGTGTGACAGTGAGGAATTCTGTTTTACTCAAGAAAAATGTCTTATCAGCAATTTTAATGAAAGTGTCTAGCCACATTTTCATACATTTAGAAATGGTAAACTTTAAGAAAATTGTTTTGTTTACATCTTTGTTGGTAATAACATATCTATGATCTCATTACATCCATTAGGTAGACTTTGTTATCAGAATCTTGAGATCAATATATTGCTATAGGTGTGATTTTCATTAGTTTCAGTTGCTCTCACTAGTTTTTTACTAGTATTTCTGTATTCCCTGTTCATATTCTTGTAAATAATAATGGTACTTTGCTTGCAACAGACTGCTGTGTTGTGCATGTAACAAATGTAATTTTGTGCATCAACTGCCATTTCAGATGGGAGACTGTTGTGTTCAAGAATGAGTGTTTTGTGAATAAACAGTGTCTTCTTTAAGTTTAAAAGAGATTAAAAGTTTTTTACTGTTATTAAGTTATCTTAGAATTGATGCAATATGATTGGAATTCAATTTGTAAAATTGTGTTTCATTTTTATTGCAAAAACTAAGTGTTTTGTCATAGAAAGTTACTGAACTGTTTTTCAAATAAGGTAAAAAGATTTGTTAAAAACTGCATTTACATACAACTTTTTGAATGAAATTTATATAATACACATGTCACTGCAGTTTGTTCCATTTGCTAAATGATTCATTGCTGAAATAGTTTATTCCAACTACATTTTATTTGTGTTTCAATATGTCTTCATAAAAAAAAAAACCAGTTATAACACTGCTAAATACGTGTGGGGAAAGGGGATGAAGATTGGCCAACAGTACAGTAGCTCCATTTTTTATGCCATGCTAAAAAAAGACCTGCCAACACCATAACATACAGACATACCTTGTATAGCATTACATAGAAGAAATACCTTGTATGCATTTTTACTGAACTTGGTGGGTGAATGGTAATGTTCTGGCATTGTATTCAGGAAGACACAGGTTCAAATCCCCATTTGGCTATCCAGATTTCGGTTTTTCCATGTTTTACCAAATCATCCTGGTAAATGCCACAATGGTTTCTTCTAAAGGCTATTGGTAAATTACTTCCTGTCCTAGCCCCAGTCCATTCTAGCCTCTAATGACATCATCGAGGTGTAAGTCAGAAGCAAACAAATATATATATATATATATTAGAAAGACAACTCATCATCCTGACTGTTCAAACCCATATTAGACATGAGCCATCAACTTAAATTTTTTATAAATGTTTTTGCTATTCAGATATTAACCTTGATTTCATAGCTATCATGCATATATCATGAATAATTTTTCACCAATTGTAATTTGTATATTTGTGATATGAGAAAGTTCACAGTAGTATTTGATTTATTCCAATGTTGACTAGTGTGGCTAGTGAATGTAGGTAGTTGGATATTCCGTGATGTGTTGGTTAAAGGTATTGGGAAAACCTACTTTTCCAATTAATATGCAGTAAATAACTTCAGGAATATCTCTCTTTTGTGGATTATGTAGATGACATTAAGTTTCTTTACAAGTTATGCTTGAAGGTCCCCTCTTCTGTATTTAGGTTTAGGTATATGTAATCTGCCCAATCTTCAAGCCGTAATCTAAGCTGCAGAAGCCGGCGATTATTTCCATTCACAGTTCAGTATCAAATAAATATAAATATCTAGACACAAATTCTTTGAAGTAACACTCGAAAACACTTTTTATTTATATTCACAAGGGTCAAAACACACTTCTTACATTCTTTTTATTCAACGACTTGCAGATATATTTTATATTCTCATCATACCGTCGCCATATTTCTTTGCTTATTGTCCAAAGATATAAATTATCATAGATAATTATTGTCCATAGTTATTCTGGCACTTTAATACTTTATCTTTATCATTTTTCATAACAACTTAACAGTTTGTATACACAACACAAGCAAGACTAATATTTAATTAACTTTAACAAAAATTATTCAAAAATAAAGTGTAAGGGACTTTGTTACCTTACATATCCCCCTGCTACTTGTCATCAAAATTATCCCTACAAATTTGTTGATATCTCTTCTCTTAGTTCACAATATTTACATTCACTCTCTGCAACTTTCATCCTCTCATTCAACTCGATGTACATTTTCAAATCTTTCAGGTTCCTTAAACCTAACACTTTTCCAGATTCGGTACTGGAGATAATATGCATGTTGATGAGGTCTCCCCCAATTTATGTGGTCCTTCATATACATCAAAAAATTTCTTAATTTCCGCATTTATACTACTAGATCG
>JARYHS010000085.1:0-33010 GCA_031002005.1 Vandiemenella viatica | reverse complement strand
CCTGGACCAAAAATTAATTCTGCCAAAGCCACAATGATTTACATGGTGGACATGCAGAACTGATATTTCAGTTTTTTTACTACCACTTGTGGTTAGGTTGACATGCGGCCTAGACAAGAATAAAAATGGTTATCTTGTTAGCGTACATCGTAAGCTTAATTGGGAATACCTGGAAGTAGTTTATATCGCGATACACGTTTTATCACTAACTTGGTTCTCAGGAAATTAGTAACAGTAATAGATAAATTCTTTGTCCCTTATGGAACAACAAAACCATTCTGGTACAGACTGTATTTAGACCTAACTACAATCTCCATTAAATTGACGCTACAAAATCAAACTATGTGGACACACCCACACACGCGTATTTGAATCGCAAACTGTATTTGCGGTAACAACATCGCTTGCTTCATCAAGATTCCTAGATTGCATAGCATAATTTAACACATATAATTTCATCATACACTGTCAGTATAAACTGCAACGTGATGAAAGAAAGCGCAATACTAAATTCACTGAATTGCGATGTAAAACACACCCCATAAATCTCATTTTCAACACTCGTTAAAAAGTAATGCCAGTCTATTATGTTCAAAATAGAGGGGTATGCTGATTTTCTATACCGCATCAACAAAAATTTGAGAACAAAGTCATCCCATTGAGTGCTATGACTAAATATTTATAGACAAGCATCAAAGTTTGTAATTCAAACTGCCCACTTCAACAACGATAATTAGAATTCAACTTACTTGTGAAATGATATTCCAGCTTCTTTCCTCTCTTGCCTATTTTGTGCAACCGAATGCAACACAAGATGGCATTATAAAACACTTATACACATTACAAAAATGAAATAATCACAGCATCTAACACAATGTGAACTTCGCATTTGTTTGGGATCGCAATATCGCCGCTGCCGCCATTGCGCCGGCTTCACAGATTTAACGTCACTTCTCTTCCATATATTTCCATCCCCCATGTCTCTAAGACTGGCGTTAAACTTAACACTTCCATGCTGATGATATAACACAGTCAGTTATGTATTACAGAATACTATAATTAATAGAACAATTGGAATGTTATTCCGTAACAAATTTATAAACAAATTGCTACAGCCTTTTAGATCATTATATCCAAAGATTATATGGTATGAATAACAATCTGATTAGCTACTAGTATAAATAAACTAAAAGGTAGTATACAGTGTAGAACAGTGCACATCGCACAGGTAAACAATAATTATGCAACACAAGTACAAAACAAGTCTGGTCAATAAATCTGCTGAGCAATTAAGGCGAGATTGAAGCAAATAGTCCAAACAGGTTTCCATCGAAACTTTTTCATTTGTAATATTACTAAGATTAACGTTGGTATTAAGTAACCGCCTTGGTGTCAATTTCTGTACATAACTACTTTTATAATATTGGAACTTTAAATTATCTTAATATTTCACGTAACTTATTCATTTTTTTTAATTGATTGAGTGGCAAGGGGATACATGCTTCAGTGTTAAATTGTAGTAAAACCAGAGGATTTCCTTGTGTAATTTATAAATTTGTTTGGGGTTGGGATAGAGGACAGACGAGCGATCAAAATTAGGCAACCTTACGAGAGCCACAACCTGCATGTAGAGCACGAGTCAGCGATTCGGCAATTGTCAGGCGCCGAAACCAGAACGCAAACTGGCATTGACCGAATGCAGTTAGGTGATGTCAGAGTTTGCCCTCTCCAAAGAGCTGGAATGGAATGGGGGTTGTCATAGTAAAACTCTGAGCACAGCTGGCTAGGTCTGTCTATCTGTCGGTCGAGCTGATCGTCGCATTGTGCAGTAGCCGGGAGGCGACGAAAGAAGTTATCGGACTCCGGGCTCGGAGCGGAGCCAGTACAGTCACAAGAGATGTTCTACAGCAACGCAGAAGGTAGGCTCTATATGAGACGGATAGGGTTAGTTAGGCAGAGTTCCAATGTTTTACAATAGTCCTGTCATGTTTGGGTTAGTGATACTAACTTTAAAAAGCTGTCTCCCCATAATGTTGGTGGTGGTTAGCAAGGCGCCACTGCACCAGTTTTATCAGTTTCCTACAGTAATAGTAATAGTAAATGTTTCCACAGCTATCTTCGTTTATGTATAAATATGTATCATACCTTCAGAAACCTGATGCGAATAAACATGTAAATATTCAGAAATGATTAGCCCTGATTTTCCAAGTAATAATCCTATCACGAGACTCAGATCCGTCGATTTCCATGTAGACGCTTATCCATGCCTCCCTGTGGCAATCTGTCCTTGTCTCACCGCTCGGCTGGACAGAGTGACTTTGAGGGTCATCCCAAACGGGTGGCAGCCAAGTCACTACAAAATTACCTACTCAATTAATTACTAATTTAATTTTTACGATGTTATTTTCCTACTCGCCTTTTATGAATATTTAGTTTAATTTCTATGTGGATTTTATGACATTTGTTTGGCATATCACTTGCCAGTTTAATCCTGTCACTCCAATACCTGAAAAACAAAATTTTCCCAATCCCTTACTCCTGAAATCAAGTGTTCTCATTTATTCTCTTTGACTTGCTAATCCAATTTATCCTACCAATAGCCATCCAAACATCACAGTAAATACATGCCTCAACACTCCTAGTACTCTATTCATCGACATTATATTTTCATTTACAATAAAGCCAAATGTTTTACTAAACCAGTAACTGCAGAAGTTTACGACAAAACCTCCTTTGCAACCCTCCAATTCCTGTATTTCATTCACATAATGTGGGTCCTATATTATCCCAGTGTATTCATAGTTTAACGAAGGTAGCTGTTTTACCTAAAATTGATAACATCCCTGGAACTTCCGTCATCATCCTTCCAAGTAAATGCTGAATTTGGCAGCTCTTCCTGCAACCTGTCGAGTTTAGTTCATCATCAAATAATACTGGAAGAATATTTATAATTTAATCATTTTATCGACCTCTGGATTATGGAATTCTTAACGCAGTATATTTTTATACCACCAATTTCTTTTTTCTTTTTTTGGAAATTCCAGAGACATGGATTTATCATGAGTATTGACTTTAACTTACCATGGGTTAAGGGGAACTAACTTTCACTCAAGTCAGGAGGAAAAGTTAATACCTGTAACGCTCCTCAAATCATTAGCAGGAAATTCTCTTGAGCAGATGATCAAGGAAGAAATGCGTCACTACAAAATGGGTTCGTTCATTTTGGATCCTTTCCTTAAATCTTTCTGACCGGAATTTATTTTTTAAACTTTTCTAGTATTTGGGACTAATAAACAAGAATATGAAAAAAAACTTATACAAAATGCATTTGAGAATAGAAATTTTGAAATGATTCTAATTGACGTCATTGGGTCCTACTTATGCACTAAGAAAGGTAAAAGTGAAAGCTCTTCAACTTTTTCCAAATTTCGTTTTTATTAATTGGTACAAAATGCAACAATAAAGTAAAGTATAACTGAATTTAATTTAACAACGCCTCATTTGTTATAACATGATTACATTTTTAATTGCTTCTTTTATGTAACTGTGAATGCATCTAGCGTGGAAGACTTGATCGAGCGAAGCGAAATATTATATTTTTGGCAGTTTGTTCTACCGTAACATTTTTGATTTGTAATAAACATCTTGATTTGTTTGTTAGATACTCTGACCTGTAACCAACACCATCCTAATGTACATCAACAATGTGCTTTTCCGAACTTCTTTTCTTCTCGGATGGTTCTAACTTTGGCGAGTCTTGATGGAAGCCTTTCTCGGTGGCGGATCTAGAAATTTTCTAAGCAGGGGCAAACACTGTGATATTGCTGCCTTCTGAGTATGCCACAACGTCAGTAACAAGCGGACTCAGGGGGTGGCTAAGTCCCCTGAAGATGATCTAAGGTCTGGTGTAAACGTCGGGAAGAAGAGGGAGGAGCATTTCGACTTCTAGGAGTAACCTGACTTTTGATTCGATACTAATTTCTTGGATCCTTTATATTGATTCCTCGGCTTTTCGCATCAAAATCAAACATATCTCATTTTACCCGAAGAACCACAGGCAATACGATAATACAACCGAATGAAAATCCCACCAGTACTTTGGGAGCATCCATAAAATACGTGACTCAGTCTAGGGAGGGGTTAGGGGATTCGAGCCAAGCCACGGAGCTTTTCTGTAATATTATTTGTCACAGTTACAGGTACAGAACTCACAACAGCGTGTTAATATTTATTTCTGTCTAATTGACGATAGTTTGAAAAGAGAAAACAATGAAAAATATCTTCTGGAATCAACAAGAAAAAAAAAGCTTCATGCTACATGAAAAGGGGAAGGGGTAGAGGCAAAACTCACGTCGGGCTACGTGGTGAGAGAAGGGGGGACGGGGGCGGAGTGTTCAAAGGTGGACAGAAAGGAACTACTGTATATGGTTTATGGACGCTCCCTTTTCCGTGAAACGCGTTAATGGAAAAATTACCTTATCAGCTTCAACGCATAACATCAAAATGAAACAAACACTATTTTAGCCGCCGGATGATGGGCTATAAATGAATAAAAACTCCATCCAAATCCGAGGAGAAGTTTTTGAACGATTCTCCTTAAACGAAAAATTATCCTAAATTTATAATTTTTGACTTCAAATCCAAATGAAACACAGCCTATTTCACCAGCAGGCGCCTGGGCTGCGCGTAAATCGAAATATCCGGCCAGCAGCGTTCAAAGAAAAATCGATACTCTCAGAGTAAATTTTAAAGTTTTACGAAATCTCACCGTAATTAAACACGCCCTATTTCATCCATGTTACTTTGGTCTGTACCCAATTAAAATTCGATCAGTATATTTTTTTTTAACCGCGTCCAACTAAAAAGGGTAATAATTTGTTAATTTTTTCCTACCTCACATCAAAAGCAAACAGCCTAACGTGGTTGTGAGAGGAGACGCTCTCGCATTCCGTACGACGCGGGTTCGATTCCCCGTCCGGGCATTTACACATGGTTTTCCATGGTTTCCTGAAATCGCGCCAGGCAAATGTCGGCATGGTTCCTTTAAAAGGGAATGGCTGAATTTCATCCCATTACTTGCCGCGAGGGCTTAATCCACCTCTAATGATTTCGACGTCGACAAAACGTAAAAACATACGGAAAAAAGAAGCAACCTTACAATTTTACCCACGTCGTCACAGACTGTACACTAGTCAAAACTATGTGAAAATTCTTCCAGTATTTGGCGTGGATCGCGTTCAGCAAAAATTATCCCACATTTCTAATATATTTCAACTTCACCTCAAAATAAACAGCGACAGTGTGAACATTATGCTAATCCTTATTTTTATATTGCTGAATAACTTTCAATTAAAATCAATATTAATTTGATAAAATTCTGATTTCCGGCATCGCACCAAAAAAATACCCTATTTTATTCGTTCCACCTACGGGTTGTAAACTATTCGAAATCCTGTAGAAATTCCGCCCGTCCTGGTGGTTCAGCTGGCTGCGGTATCGTGACGCTGTCCGGCGCTGACACAGTGATGCCTGAGTTGGTGTTAAGCTATAGCTGATCACGAGATTGCTCGCCAAACTCCTGTGTTAAATCCCAAACCACTCCGCAGTTGGTAGGCAAGGAGGGCATACGGCATACGGCACTGTTGATGGTATCTCACAGAAGAGTAGGAGTGGCCGAGCTGCACTGGGATTCGCCTTCCCCTTTCATACAACCATAGCCGCGCACAGTTATCAAGAAATTACGAGTAACTTCGCTAATCGTTAATACGCTACATAAAATGTTAACTTCGATAATCGTTAAAGCGTTACAGTTTTGCAAATTTAACGCAAGTTACGGATATCCCTTAAAATTTAACCATCAACAACACATCTACCCAATGTCGCTCTGGAAGTTGAGTTCTTATATTCAACATATCGCAGCCTTAACGGATGCTACAACATGTAGTAAAATCTTGTTGTTAACGAACAAATTTACAATGCGTTGGTCCACAACAGCTTGAGATACGCCGCTGTCGGTGACTGCGACACCAAAAGATTCAGCAGTGCTTTGTCGACGTCAACTTTTATTAGCAGATGGAGATAAAAAAAAAAAAAAAAAAAAAAAAAAAATGGTGCCATCTACACCAGAATCCACAGCACTTGACGAAGGCTTTGTATTATTTTTCCTTAACCCACGATTTGACCCTGCTTCTACTTTGCCTTCAAACTGTAAATATTTAGATCTAAGAATCATTTTCACGTGTTGTTTAAGATTATTAAGACTAGCAATTTGAGTCTTGATTATAGAAAGTTCAGAGAAACGCAGCTTGAATTAAAATATCAAATGTTCTCCCAGTCTTGATTTAAATGCACTATAGCCGCATAAATGTGGCCAAGAATTTTTAATCTTCCCGTTGCCTTGCTAGCGTTTCTGATTTCACTAATTCGAGGGCTTCAGTTTGCATGATTAAATCATGTAACGAATATCAATTTTTTTTTTTTTTACAATGAAACTCCAAACCAATACAAACTAAAAGGTGGCACTACATTCCTCATAGTAAACATGAAAAGTTATAAAAATATCAAAACCAATCACTGATCAAATTTGAAGCGCGTAGTGAGCGCCGATTTGCAGACTTAAAATAGAAATCCTCCACAAGTCTAGCGTCCCTGCTCACTCTCACGTCATACATATATGACAGTTATGTGTATATGCGTCACACTCGCACTTCGCATTACCGAAATCATTCGTTATTTGACTTTTTCGAACGTACCAGCGTTCCGTGGCTTGGAATTAAAACAAACGAAATGTCAACAACCAATGTAGCGGACTAAAATCAACGGATATTCAATTTAACTGAAGTTAAGAAGAACGTTAATAATTTTTAGGTTAACTTAAAATTTACATTTTTACATTTTTATTTTTTTACTTCGTTAACTAACGATTAACGGATTAACGGTTTTCTGCCCAGCTGTGCATACAACACTATATTCTAAACACACCATTATAAAAGTCATTAACACCTACAATAACACCCCAATTCATCTGCTCAAACAAAATCCCTTACAGGAGCACATCCTCCTACGCCAGGAGTCAGGTATAAGATCAGAAGATGGAAACCTCACCTCTGCGTTTATAGAATTAGTCGACGAATTATCTTAAGCTTATCATCACACGATGTCACACTGCGAGCGTAGAGCACTCGGGAGGACGCGGGTTCGAATCCCCGACCTGGAATCTGGAATGGGGTTTTCCATTGTTTCCCAAAATCACTCCAGTTGAATGCCAGGCTAGTTTCTCTAGAAGGCAATGGCCGAATTCCTTCCCATTCCTGGCCCCCATTCCTTGTCCCGCCTCTAATTGTATCGACGATAACGAGAGGTTAAACTATAGACCAAAAATTAAGCTACCTTTATTATATGGATATTCAGCCAATTGTATATGTATCAGCCACTTTCGTGAAACATTATTCTTAATATCTCATTTTTTGGACGTCACATTAGAATGAAACATACCCTAATTTACCCGACGGATGAAAGGATATACATTAATCAAAACCTTCCCGAAAGCCGACAGCTAGATTTAGACTGAACTGCAATAAACGAAAAATTATACTAAATTTCTCATTTTTTTCAAAGCATATTTAGCTGCGGGTCCACGTGCTGTACTTTAATCAAAACCCGACCCGAAATTAAAAGCATTTGAGTGAATCGTCTGTCATCGGGAAGTAGACACTAATTTTTTTAATTTAATATATATTCAGCACATGGAAATGAAACATACGTTACTTTACCCTCGAGACCATGGAGAGCGTTCATTAATGACGTGAGGTGTTTTTCCGAAATTCCGGAGCCCCCCCCCCTTTCTGGTGAGACTTTGTGAGATCTGATCAGACCCTCCCTCCCCCCCCTACCATGCTACAAGAATTTCCAAGCTTCACGTGAGATTTACATTGACCCGCCCCCTCCCCCTCCCTCTTGGTGAGGTTTTCGTCTCACGTCATTAATGGATGCCCCCAGAGGCTATACATTAAACGACCCCTTCAAAACCCTATCAGTTTCAATACCGTTCATTAAAATGCAGACAGACACAATTTTTATTAAAAAAGAAAAAAGGTAATTCCCGTTTATGTAGCTTACTTATTGTATCCACCATTTTTTGTAAGACTTATCTGTAATGTACACACTTGTTCTCTTTACAGTGTTATTACAAGTACAAAAAAATTGAGAAACCTAGTAAGCAATGATAACTTCTATTCATGTTTGAAATTAGAAGCAAGCTACACACTTATATTTTTTCTCCACTCGCCCACTAAAGACTCAGTGGACTCCGGTTACACCAGGAGGCCACTGTGAACCATGAGAGGGTAGGTACGGGACCTGGGCTCGTACCCGGTCCCGTTGCGCTTACTCCACCAAGTGAACGGCGTTTAAATTCACTGAACAACTATGACGGGTAGACGCACTTCATGTTATAAAACTATCTAAGCAAATTCAAGCACATTCCTCTGATAAATTAAAATGTTTACTGCTTGCATGTCAATTATTTAGAATGTATTTTTTATTTAAATGTATGTACGATGGTGTATTGATTATTCATTAAATATTAAAAATTATTTATTATAGTATAACTATGGGTAATTATTAATAACAAAATTTGATCTTAGCTCCTAAGTTTGGCAATAACTCAAATAAATTAAAAGATGATTCAGTAAGGGAAAAAAATAGTAAATCAAAACGACCTCTAAAGCTAACGTTGCTGAGGTACACACTGCAAACAGTCACATGTCAAATCGTAAACGATAAAATTCTGTTATACTACAGAATTGTTATAAACCACTTCAAAAGTACTGTCGAGAAGTAATGTGTAGACGAAGTATAGCAATAGCAGCTGCAACAACTCAGTAAAGTCAAATAATTATGTAGATAAACCATCACAGAAACTGGCTCATTGTACAACCGTTAAAAATTTTTAGTGTTAATTCTATGTCAAAAATTTTGTCTTTTTTATTTTACTTATGGCTTTACACCTCGTCGACGTCGAGGTCATTAGAGGCGGGATGTGATTGGGGACCAGGAATGTGAAGAAATTCTACCACGGCCTTTTGAAGGATGCATCCCGGCATTCGCCTGGAGTTATTTGTGAAACCATGGAAAACCCAAATCTGGATGCTCGGACGGGGATTCGAACCGCCGTCCTCCCGACTGCGAGGCCAGAGCGTTAACCACTCACCCACGACGCTCGGTGACAGTTGTCTTCACTGAAGTAAATACCTTAGTAGAAACTGACGCATTAAAATAATTAATGATAATTTTGCAGAATGATATTATAGAAACTGGAATATCGTGAAAAATTTACAACAGTCCTTTGTTTATTTAAGTACTGTCATTAATAGATATTGCAGAACAAAGGAAAGCATTGTAATAGCGGTGATGGACGAGATAGTAATTGTGATATCTTCTTGTACCTGGTAAATATTAAAAAAAACTACTGATAGTAGAGCAGTTACAGAAATAATGTATAAAAACCAGGAACAGTGTGGTAAAAATAAGCTGTTTAAATCCCGATGGTACTTCGCAAAGGGCGCGTGTGATACGGACTGTACGAAGCACAATACATGTGATAATGTAGCGTAATGAACCAACTGTTCCGAGCTACTAAGAACCAAACCACATACCATCACAGAACTGACCGAAGCGACTACGAAACAACCAGAGCTGATAGACGAATAACTGGAAATGAGTTTAAAACCTCAAATGAATGATACAACGGAATAATGTTAACCGCCATTAGTTAAACAGCACACGACAGAAAGATCAAATAACTGTAAAGATTATGGAAATAGGCAAGGGAAAAGTCTGTACCAACGCGTATAAGAACGAACCTCGGAATAGATAGGGCACAGTGAACACACAGAATAAATGGGAAAACTGGGTAGGGGGCGCAGATCAATCAAAATTGGCACATGAAGTATGTGACGTAGGAGTGGAGATAAACTAGGCTACTGTGTAAATAGGCGCTGCTGAGCAACACAAATGGAATATCTACCAAGAAGTAAAGTGTATTGCAGAAACGAAACTAAACGCAAAACTAAAAAATCACACACAGACCTGCTGCCGTTATGACTATGTGTAGTTACAAGGTATAAATAGTTGGTTATGGCTGTTAACAAGTTAGCAAATAAATAAAAAAAGTGAATATAGCACTCACCGTCACGGAGAGAGTTGTGAGTGGTCTGTGGAGTGGCGGGACACTGCCGCAGCGAGGAGAGAGATAACACAGCGGCGATAAGACGGCCACGCAGCGCAGCGCAGCACAGGAAATACCAGACACAGAGGAGTGCTGCAGACTACACACATACCGTCTCCAAATACCAAAGGCTGATTACCAAATACTATAGTCAAAGTATTACGGTCATTTTCGAAAAACCCGCAGTTGGCAATATTCTATAGATTACTCAGAAATAGCAATAATGGAAACAATAAGAGATGCTAATGAATGAGTAAAATTATCAGTAAAATACATATTAGGAATTTTAAAAAAAATTAAGTAGTAGGGTAGGGGTGATTCTAGTTAAAAAAATTATTTTTATTTAATAACTCGTATCATGATGATTTCTGCTCTTTCGGTTAAATATACACAAGCCACACATAAGAAAATAATTAATTCAACTAATAACACTTATTATTGTAAAAAATTATTACTGTTTCTTGTAATATTATTTATAGTTTATTTATATCCTTTTACATAATAGTAGTTTTTTATTTTTTTTTGCTGTCGTCAGTCTTTCAACTGGTTTCATACAATCCTCCATCCCTTCCTATCCTGTGCTAATCTCTTCATTTCTACATACCCCTTACAACCCACGTCCTCAATTATCTGCTTCATATATTCTAACCTCTGTCTTCCACTACAGTTCTTACCTTCCACTGTTCCCTCCACCAGCAAATTAACGAATCCAGCATGTCTCAAAATATGACCTACCAGCCTGTCTCTTCTTTCTGTAAGCTTCTTCCACAAACTTCCTTTTCTCACCCATCATTTCCAAAACTCGTTCTTTTCATACTTTGCCAGTCCACTTAATTAACCAAATTCTTCTGTAGCACCACATTTCAAATGCTTCAATTTTCTTTCTTTCCGGTATTCCTAAAGTCCATGTTTCGCTACCATAAAGTGCTGTGCTCCACACAAAGAGTTTTAAAAAGTTTTTACTAATTCCTAGATCAATATTTGAAACTGAAAGGTTTATCTTTTTCATGAAGGGTCGTTTCGCTGGTGCTACTCTGCTTTTAACATCATTCCTGCTTCGGCCATAGTGTAGTGTAGTACCTACTATCTATTCTGTGCCCGCATTGTACAACTTATAACAAGAATTTTTTAATGAATAAAAATATGGGTTGCAAATACAAATGAAATTTTTTCAAGATATAAGACTAAATTAATGTTATTAAACTTATCAACTTGCATATATGTTGGTTACTTATCTAAATTAGCACTGAGAGTGACTGTATTAACCTGTCAGCAGTTACCACTGTTTAGGCAGCTAATGTTTACAGATAAGTATGTATTTGAATGCTCATATGCACACACATACTTGTAGACGTACACACGCAATATATACAGCGTGTTACAAAAGTTACGGCCAAACTTTCAGGAAACATTCCTCACACACAAACAAAGAAAATATGTTATGTGGACATGTGTCCGGAAACGCTTACTTTCCATGTTAGAGCTCATTTTATTACTTCTCTTCAAATCACATTAAACATGGAATGGAAACACACAGCAACAGAACGTATCAGCGTGACTTCAAACACTTTGTTACAGGAAATGTTCAAAATGTCCTCCGTTAGCGAGGATACATGCATCCAACCTCCGTCGCATGGAATCCCTGATGCGCTGATGCAGCCCTGGAGAATGGCGTATTGTATCACAGCCGTCCACAATACGAGCACGAAGAGTCTCTACATTTGGTACCGGGGTTGCGTAGACAAGGGCTTTCAAATGCCCCCATAAATGGAAGTCAAGAGGGTTGAGGTCAGGAGAGCGTGGGGGCCATGGAATTGGTTCGTACAGTACAGGACATACTAACGAAACTAAAATGAGCTCTAACATGGAAAGTAAGCGTTTCCGGACACATGTCCACATAACATATTTTCTTTGTTTGTGTGTGTGGAATGTTTCCTGAAAGTTTGGCCGTACCTTTTTGTAACACCCTGTATATATATGTATATATTACACATAAAATTTTATAGTTATCCAACAAGTATCTACTTTTCCCATTTCTCTTTCTTTGATTATGGATTCAGTTACACACGTTACACGGTCATAAATACTTAGTAGATTATTTCCAATAAAGTGATGCTTACAAATATACGAGTACATATACATACATGGCACATATACACGTACGGATGCTTGATGCTACTTGGTGCTCACACAGACAGATACATTTGCTTCAACACACATATTCACTAGATTTTAAGCTGACTCAAATTACAGTTGTTTTTCTGCAATTTGAAATAAATAAACATAATGAATATTTCCTTGGATAATTTTGCTGGGAGTTGAACTGGCAACTCCAAATATTGGTCTTTTCTTTTATTGCACAGTTTGTAATGAAAATCGATTAAATAAATATCAATTGATAATTTATTGCCGAAACTACAGATTCTGAAATTCATTCCAAACACACAGTGATAGACCTCTTGAAGTTTACAGGGAAACCATAGCAACAAATCTGGAGTTTATGGGTTTTCGTAAAAAAAATAGATTTAAATGAGTGATTTTGAAAATTGGTTAACTGATCAGATAAATTTTCATTATTTTTTATTTTATTAAGATTAGTATGGATCGTTCATTAACAAAGTAATTATTAAGCCTACTTTTGGAAAATTGTGAAAATGTTTTCAAAACTTTTGTGATAGCTACATTAATGAATTAATGATCATATGCAGCTCCACCACAGGGCAGAAATGATTTGTCAAACGATAAACTAGCTTATCGCGTAGTGGTATTCTCATAACGCGGGAAATATTCGTACCATAATTACCTATCAATTAAAACAAATTAATTTTGGTGAGAAACATATTTCTTACAAAGTTTAAAATGCTAGAACATTCTATTTTATAGACCATCAAAAGTTTTCAAAATAATTATTTTCAAATTCAGAGAATCTAATTTGGGTAAATTACTCGTATTACCAAAAATATTGGAGCGTGGTGGGTGAGTGGTAACGCTCTGACTTCGCATTCTAGAAGACGCGGGTTTGAATCCCTGTCCAGGCATCCAGATTTTGGTTTTCCATAGTTTCGCCAAATCAAAGCAGGTGAATCCCGCGATGCTTCCTTTAAAAAGGTCATGGGCGAATCCTTCCAATTCTAGCCCCCATCCTTTACCACCTCTAATGACCTCGACGTCGACAAGGCGTAAAGCCATAAGCAAAAATAACAAAAAACAACTTATGTAATGGTATGTGTAATTCCTGCGTAATAACACGCGCAGAACAGCCCGCACTCTGAACGCCTTTCTCAATTAGTATTTATTTGCTGCCTACAAAGTGCAAACATTCTTAACTGATTTCGTTCCATAACTGAAGTATTTGGAATGTGTAACAGGATGTCCTCTTCCGACCCCCCCCCCTTCCCCTCCTACACTTAAGTTTTGAGCAGTATTCATTTCATTCCAAAGGCAGCTAACTCAACAACATGGTCGACCAACGGAGAGGACAGTCGCACGTGAGGAGCCAATGAGGACGCGCGCATCAGCCTAGTTGCAGCTCTTTCCTATTGAGCTGGTGTAGGGTGGAGTGTATTGCCCTAAGGCATTGCCTCCAAGTATTTGGACGGGACAAGTCTTCTCTGTCGTTATGTCTTCTTGTTGGCTGTCAGTTTTCTTCACAGGTTGGTTGCCGCCGCGTTCCTTTTCAGAAATGGTACGACACGTTATATGTGGCGACATTAAGGCTGCCTATGGGCAGCAGGCAGTTCTTCCTTAGCAGTCAAGTGGTTTATCAGCTTCGTGAGGAGGACGATGAGTTCGTCTAGTCTTCTTTCACGTTGGTCGGCAGCGCGTGTGTTGCAGGAGTGGTCGCATGCTTCTCTGCAACCTTCGCTGCCTTCCCCTCTGCTGGTCTTCCGCCTTTCTTGGTTCTTCAAAGACGTCTGTTTGGTAATCGTGGTGTGATGTCTAGTAGATTCAGCTGGCTTAGTTCTGCTCACTTGTTGTCTTGCCTGCGAGTAGGTGTGAAGCCTTCGGCGCTGTTCATACTGTGTCGGGTAGCCACTGCTTACTTGTCGGCTGGGTGCGGGCTGCATATGTGACCCACTTCGTTCGCTTCTTTTCTTCCTGCTACGTTGCTGCTTCCATGTTCTGCAGCCACGATAAGAAGCAGCAAGGACGCAGCAGCTATCCAGAATGAAGACATCGGTTGCGGGCGCGCCATAGCCTAGTCACAGCTCGTTCCTATTGAGCTGGAGTAAGGTGGAGTATATTGCCCTAAGGCATTGCCTCCAAGATATTTGGACGGGACAGATCTTCACTGTCGTTGTGTCTTCTCTTTTGGCTGTAATGTCTTCTTCACTAGATGGTTGCCGCCGCGGCCATCGTTGTTTTGCAGAAATGGCACGTCGCATTATATGTGCTGACGTTAATGCTGCCTCGGGGAGGCAGACAGTTCTTCTTTTGCAGCCAGGTGAGCTGTCAGCTTCGTGAGGAGGACGATGAGCTCGTCCAATCTTCTTTCGCGTTGATCGGTTTGGTGTCTGGTGCAAGTGCGTTCGCATTCTTCGCTGCTGCCACCGCTGGTTGGCTCTCGACTGGTCTTCTGTTGGTTTTCCCGCCTTGGTGCGGGCTGCGTATGGAGCCGTTGGCTCCGATGCTGCCGAGATTTGTGCTGCTGCTGCTGTTCGCAACTGGTCTTCTGCTGGCATACCCTGCTCCCTTCCCGCCTTGGTGCGGGCTGCGAATGCTGCTGAGTCTTGTGCTGTTGCTGGTGTTCGCAACTCCGCTTCTTCTTGTTCTGGCGGAGGTTAAGGCGGGCCGGGCACCCACTCCAGTTCGCTGCGTGGGTAGTGGCACCGCAGTTGCAGCACTTAGTTGCATCCCTTGGCTGCGGGCAGTCCACCACCCTATGATTTTCGCCGCATCTTAGACATCTCTGTTCCCCGGTGCAGTT
Source organism: Vandiemenella viatica (assembly GCA_031002005.1). Taxonomy (NCBI): domain Eukaryota; kingdom Metazoa; phylum Arthropoda; class Insecta; order Orthoptera; family Morabidae; genus Vandiemenella; species Vandiemenella viatica. The sequence continues at coordinate 17,855 of JARYHS010000085.1, read as the reverse complement.
TCGGGCCAGATGCCCGAAGTAATTGCACCTGAAACATTGTGTCAATGGAAGTGGCGGCTTTTTCTTGGGTTCCAGCCGCACCTTGTATCCAAGCAGGTTGGAAGGTCGTTGGTCCCGCGGAATGTTTGCGACCGGTTGGATGGTGTACAACGGGATGCGCTCGTCCGTCCCCGGACGCCGCATCTGGTGGACGGCAAGGGTAGCTATCCCGCAGTTGTTAAGTCCCGCAGCTACCTCCTCCTCTGTGGTGATGCCAGGTAGCCCACGGACCACCAATTTGGCGGGTCTCCTGGGCAGTTGAGAGGTGTGCTCTATCCTGTAAGCCTCGAGGAACTTGCAAAGAAGTTTCAACTGCTGCGGGTGCTGTGGGTAGAACTTCAGACCACCCTTGATGGGGATGGCTAGGATGACATCTGAAGTAAAGGCGTAGAGCTCTGTGATTAGCTCTATGAAGCCACCGTCGTACATCGCCGTTATTGGGAGAACAGGGCCCTGTTCCGGTCCCCCCTCCAGCAGCTGCTCTTCTTCCCCTGTGCTGTCTTCTTCAGCAGCCTCTTCTTCTACTGTCGGATCAGCTTGCAGATCGTCCCGCGGATAGGGCATGAGAAGAAATCGTTGCTTAAGAACTTCGATGTATTCTTGCAAATTGAAGTCTTTGGCCCACAATGTCGGGAAAATCAGCGCCTCGGGCCATTCTTCTGGCCATCTTGCGTGGCCCTTGATGATGCGCTGCTTGGCGAGATGGCTGCATTCTCTTCTTGTGAGGCACTTCATGAGGCTCTTGTAGGTGTTTGGCAGAACGTACACGAAGTTCTTGTCGTAATCAAGATGTACGAGCACAGAAAGAGTCCACTCTTGTGGGTTGTTTGAAGACAGTCGGCGCTTCCACAGTTGGCGGGACTCCTCGGTGAAATCTGCGACGAAGTCTTCTGCCTTCATGGTTAGAACAACCCATTTAGGCCCCTCCTTGTAGCGTGCTTCAAGGGTTAGATGAATATTTTTAAACTCACGAGGCATTTCTATCGTGCGAGTAGAGTCGCGGGCGTCTATTGAGCCATCACTACGAGCAGCCGACCCGGTCGCCGTTCCGGGCCTCATATTGGGCCATCCACAAAGTCATCAGCTCGCGACCCCGAAGCCGTTCCGGGCCTCCTAGTGAACCAGTCACTAGTAGGAGTCCCAGAGCCATAGCGCCGTTGCACTCACTCACACTCTCCAGCCATGGCAGACACCGCTGCATCTACTGACGCCGCCACGACGCAGAAAGCCAAGTTGAGGAAGAAGAGGAACAACAAGTTTGCGTTCCCAGGAGAAATCGGCTTCTACGCCGAAGCCTCCTTTCTACCGGCAGGAGCCACGGAACGCGTTGTTGAAAGCGTCAGGCCTGAAGAGTGGTCGATGAAGCTATGGAAACGTCGCCTGGACCGTGGTAACCCCAAGAAATAGAAGTTTTTCATCGCAATCCTACTGGACGATCTGCAATTCTGCTGGGAGGTCCAAACTAGCGACTTCGCCACCATTAAGATGGTTCTCTCAAGTCAAGGACATAGTCATCTTGCAGAGAAGATTCTCCCAGCGGGAGTCGCAGAGTGGCCGGAGGCGCTTGTGATTCCGACCCCTCTAGCTAGCGACTTCGACTGGGAGAAGTACGCCGACCTCATAAGGCGACGATTCAAAACGATCTGTTTTGATTCGACGACCGGCCGTAACTTCCTGACCTCTCCGATCAGGAGGTCACCGCAGAAATCAACAGCCTACGCAGTGGAGGGACCAGTGCCACTCATCTTTGTCCACTACAAGAGAAACTACACCCGCATCCTGATCAATCTGCATCGCCGCATGAAGCTGCCCCTATTCTGTTGGCCTGACAAACAAGGGATAAAGATCCTGCCGGCCTGCCTCTACGACTTCGAGACGGTTATAGATATCCTACAGAATCGCTCCACCAACCATCACGTAATTTTCCACGACGGAGAAGAAGACTACACCACTGCAGTGGAAAAAGAAGCTCCTGAGCAGCAGAATCCAGAGGGCCACAACAACATACTCCCTGTTGTAGCGAGTACCAGCGCTACAACGCCGACCATCGATGAGAAACCGGCACCACGCAATGCCACAACGCAGACCATAGCAGCGAAGCCGTCCTCACGCAGCCCGGTCCAGTGCTTCAGGTTCCAAAAATTCCGGCACTATGCCAGGGACTGCACTGAACCGATCAGGTGTGTCCGTTGCGGAGGAGGACATATCCTTGCAGACTGCAAAATACCCCGGGATGAGCCACTCTGCTGCAACTGCGGATCCAAGCACGCAGCTTCTTTCCGCGGTTGCGACATGTGGAAGCAGCAACTGCGCAAGTCTCGGCAGCACCGGAGTCCATGGCTCCATATGCAGCCCGCACCAAGTCAAGAAGTGAGCAAGACACGCCCACAGCAGCGACCAGCAGTGAGGTATCTACAGTCAACCGGTATGAACAACTGCCAGCAGAAGAAACAACACTTGCTTCATCAAATGATCCAACTCCTGTTGCTCCATCAAATGTACGCAGGCCAGCGCCGATTGTGCTGACCTATAAAGAAGAATATATGACTCTTTACAACACCCTCCAGCGACTATGTAATAGCGCCTTTGTTGTAAAACCGGCTGGTCGTGAATTATATAAAATTCAAACCAAGACAACCATCGACTACATAGCAGTAGCAAAACACATTACTGATAAGGGCTAGTCATTCTATACCTACCCAACGGTACCTGAAAAACTACTGAAGGTAGTCATTAGAGGACTGCCCTACAATATGACCACTGAACATGTAATGAAGAATTAGAAGAAATAAACTATGCAGCCAGAACAGTGGTTAAATTGCGCTCGCCCAAAACGCAACAAGAAACACCACTCTTTCTAGTGGTATTAAATGACTCTGTAGAGAACAGATCCATCTTTCAAATGACCTCCCTATGTTCTGTGAAAGTATCATTGGAAAAGTTACGTAGCACAAGAGGCCCACCACAATGCTACAAATGTCAAGGGATAGGTCATGTCTCAAGGCATTGTGTAATGCCAGATAAATGCGTAAAGTGCGCAGGAGACCATGCGACGAGGGACTGCACCCTAACCAAAGGACAAACCCCACCAAAGTGTGCAAACTGTGCTGGCGACCACGTCGCCAGCTACAGAAAATGCCCAGCGTTCTCAAGATTCAATGAGAAGCAAAAGATGAACAATGCTGCACACGCTGAAGCTATGAGAAAACAACGCCAACAACAGCAAAAGAAACTACTGCAACAACAGTTAAACAACCAAGAAGCCTCCCTGCAGGATCCTGATGCCTTTCCGCCCCTGCCGGGACATGGAAATGATAACCAGCAGGGATCGAGCAGCAACCAGCCCGCAAATCAGACAAATAACGAGTTTAAGGACAACCGCTCCAACAGAAGATGGGAAAATAACCAAAGAAAACAGCAGCCACCCGGAAGTGATAGGTCAACCACGGATCAAAATCTACATCAGCAGAACAAGTCTATTGATGACAGCACGAATTCAGTCCTGCTAAACATGATCCAAACTTTACTACAAACACTAATGTCCATGATTGCAGAAATCCCCGCGGCAAGTTGAAGCCGCAGTAAAGGCAGCGGTGCAGGCCGTACCAAGAGGTATACCCAGCAACCAGCAACATGACTAATAGGATTCAAAACATGACCATATGCACCTGGAATGCCAATGGGATATGGAACCAAATGGGTGAATTTAGTGAGTTCCTACGTGATGAGCAGATAGATATCTGCTTAGTCACAGAAACACACCTAAAACCTAGTGTAAAGGCTGCAGTGGCAAACTATTCATGCTATAGAAATGACAGATTGACGGCGGGTGGTGGTACCGCAATCTACATCCGTTCCACCATAAGGCACCACGAAGTAGCTCTGCCAGAACTAATGACAATAGAAGCAACTGGTATCGCTGCTGACACATCCAGTGGCAGGATGATCATTATCTCCGCCTACCGACGACCTGCCAACAAAGTCAACGAGGAAGAAATCGCCAAACTCCTAAACATCGCTGGGAACGTCTTCATAGCTGGGGATCTCAATGCGAAACACAGTGACTGGAATTCCAGACTTACAAATACAGCCGGCAAGCAACTACGGCGTGCAGTACAGGCAAAATGATGGCATGGTATGGAGGCCCACCGAACCCACCATCTTTCAAAAAAGATATATGCCAGATGTCCTTGACATCGCAATAACCAAAGGACTCAATCACACAATTGCAATAGCCACGAAAAACGAACTCTCTTCTGATCACATACCAGTCATTTTTATCTTGCTGAGGGCGCAAGATTGAAAAATCTTAGCCGCCACAGAAACATCAAAACATAAACTGGGATTTATACAAACAGCACCTCACCCAAAGACTTCAAAATGCTGCGCCACCTGATATCATAGGGTCCAATGCTGCTACCCTCGCCCTCACTCAATGGATCAACGAAGCAGCAGATTCTGCTTCTCCACAGCAAAAACCCATACCGCAAAATTATTCAAAACCTCTTCCGCCCAATATCAGAGAGGCCATAACTACTAAAAACCGACTGACCAGGGAGTGGCAGATTACGCGTGACCCAGTCACCAAACAACACATAAATCGTATGCGGCTCGAAATCAGGTTAGAAGTGCAGCAACACAAAAATAAAGAATGGGAAGGCCTACTCAACATTATAAGCACAGAAGACGGCTCGGCTTGGAGACTAACCAGGCGAATGTTGCGAAAAGGGAGGAAAGCTACCGCCTCTCTTGGTAGGCAACAGATTCATCAGTGAACCAGAAGAAAAATCTGAGGCAATAGCAGCAGTCTTTGAAGCCAACTTCCGTCCAGTGCAGGACCATCTCGACGTGCAACATATTCAGATGGTAGAAGAGCGACTGCAAAGATTTTTAAACACTAACATTCCTGAAGAGGATTCAATCGACTCAATCACAGAGGACGAAGTCATCGGCATGTTACAACATGCAAAACCCAACAAAGCACCAGGTCATGATGGCATTGGGGCGCCACTACTAAAACAACTACCAAGGGTAGCTATAAACTACCTAACAGCCATTTTCACCACATTATCAAAAACCGGTGGACTACCCTGAAACTTGGAAGCACGCAGATATTGTGGCCATTCCCAAACCAGGGAAGGACAGAAGATCCCCGAAATCCTACAGGCCTATAAGCCTACTACCAACCATGTCGAAAATATTCGAAAAGATTTACCTGAGGAGGCTGCGACAACACATTGACCAAGAGCATCTACTACCGGATGAACAATTTGGATTCAGAGAGCATCATTCTACATCCCAACAGCTGCTTAGACTTGTAGAACATGCGCTAAGTGCATTCGAGAAGAAAGAGTATTTCGCGACAGTTCTTCTGGATGTCTCGAATGCCTTTGATTCTGTTTGGCATCAAGGACTGCTATACAAACTCCTTGTACTAGGCATCCCTTTGTCGCACGTGAGGCTGCTGAAGAACTATCTGACTGGCAGAACCTTCAGGTAATTTTAGACGAGGCCGTGTCATCTACTAAAAGCATTGAGGCTGGTGTACCGCAAGGTTCAGTCATCGGGCAAGTCCTCTACAATCTTTATACAGCCGACCTACCAAAAACTGATCGTGTGCATACTGGTCTTTATGCTGACGACACAGCGCAGTTCACAAAGAGCATTAAAGCACAAAATGCAAGGAACTCGCTTCAGAGAGCCTGCACAAATATTGAAGGCTGGCCAAAAGATGGCGACTTGCCTTCAACGCAGGGAAAAGTCAGGCCACAATTATCACCAGGAGAGTAGTTCCACTGAATCTTCAACCCATCCAACTATTTGAAGAGCCGATACCATGGACCCAAACCGCAATCTACCTTGGTGTAACCCTCGACAGGCGCCTCACCTGGAAACAGCACATCAGGAAAGTCAGAGCAAAGGCAGAAGGCAGAATGAGGACTCTATATCCCATTCTCATCCCGACGTCTAAACTAAAACCTGACCAGGCCATAAGACTGTACACTGCTCTGGTACGCCCGGTTCTAGAATATGCAGCGGTTGTGTGGGGAAATGCTGCTACCATCACACATCCAGAAGCTGCAAACGATTCAAAATAGAGCAATACGCTATGCATATAAACTGCCCAAAGAGACCCCGACTACAGTGCTACACGAAGTCAGTGGTATGGAAAAATTAAAGGACAGAATTAAAAAATTGGCTGCTAAGTTCTACACTAACAGCACCAATTCAACAAATCCACTCATTGCTCAACTAGGCAACATACTTCATTTCAACGACAATATCAGGTGGCCAGTCCACCTCATACAGTAACCATCTCCGGAGATGACAATCCAAATAAGCCACACCGACAAAGACAACCAAAACAAAAATCTAGAAGGAGATGCACCATGTGTAAGAACTTTCCCACACTCCAGGAGAACAGCCACCTGGGTAATGATGTCATAGTCAGTTAGTCACAGCAGCGACAGTCGAGTTCTGGATCGCAACAGCAGCGGCAGGTTCCACTTCATCATCCAGTAACAAGACAGAAGAAGAAGACGGAGCCTCAGAAGACCGATAGAGCTCGCACCAGCCACTCCCAAGTTCCAGGACGGCGAGAAGATCGACTGGATGCCCTCATCGATCTTCTCAATAACCTCGTCAACCACCTGGCTTCAAAGGAAGACTTGCGAATCTCGCCGCGGCAGCCCTAATGGGCACCACAGCAACAACGGATGACCATTTCTGGGATGGCAGATGTGCTGGCATTCCATCTAGTAAAGAAGCATCATTTGAAGACGACAACAATCAACAACTTACACCACCGAGAAGACACACCAGCAGAGAAGTCTTGCACCACCCAAATACTTCTGGAGGCAATGTCTTCGGACAACATCCTCCAACCCCACCTGCCTACTAAGACATAGGCAGTGACGGTGCTGTGCTGCCATAGCGCCGTTGCGGGCCTTGCTCGTATTCGGCCATCTGCGAGTCCTCGCAAGTTTGTGGCAGCTCGACACATAGCTATGCCAGGAATATACAAAGCAAATTTTGTCGTCAGTGATAACGTGCCGCAGTAGCGGAAGGCTCCATTGCGGCACGTATCGGCAATTCCGAAGGAGTTGCGACCAGACACGCTCCCAGCCGTCCGCGGATCGCTTGGTGCACACCATGGTCAGGAAGCGGCGACCATCGCCGCCTGACGCTACACCGGCGCGCCGCCAGGAGGCACTGCGGGCTCCACGAGAGCTACTTGCTGCGCCGGCCGCTACTGTGCAGTCCCTGCCACGCGGTGGTGGAGATCGGTCGGCTCTGGACCGCGCTGACAAGGAAGAGGGTTGCCTGCAGCCAGCACCGGGCGCTGCGACACACCACCTCAGCGATCTGCCAGACAAGCAGTCAACGCCTAGCGTCGGCAACGAGAGGACAGCCCCCGGAAGCCCATCAAGTGCAGGCTGCTGGAAGCTGTCGTCCATCACACTACCGGCGAGCCTCGAGGATTCCCGAAAGGGACTTTATATGTCCCAAGACAGATGTAGCCATGATTCCAAGACATCGCAGTCTGCGGACGGGGAACGGACGTTGCCAGTTGGATCCGGTGCAGACACCAGTCCATGTGCGAGCTGCTGTTCTGATCCACGGCTAGGACACCTACCCGCCACACCATCATCATGGGTTGACAGCTCCTGGTCATCCCCACTGCCCACGGAAGATTATGATGACGAGTATGAAGAGGCCCTGCCCATCTACCTCTTCTGCGAAAGCAAAGAGAACAAAATCTACTTCAGTGCGCGCGACTGCACAGCCAAGTATGTCGAGAAGGCCATGACCAATCTGAAGGACACATGGAAAGTAGAACTTCGAATCAGGGTGGGAGGAAACCTATATGCTTGGGAAATTCCTGCCTCGAACTTGAAGCAACTTCGGAATACATCTCCAACCCGAAGTACTCCCACCTAGCCCTACCAATTCACGAAGAAGGCAATGACTGGACGCCGCTAGTGCCCTTTCCAAATGCTTTCGCAGACGACTTCGACGTGGAAGCATACATCGAGGAGCTTCAAGAGAAGCTCACCTCGGCATCGCGACGAAGCATCAAGGACAGCAATCTCAGTAACAGAGAGCCAACAGTGTGCCACGCCTCCGGAGTTGATGCACCATGCACCGGAAAGGACGAACATCCATTAAAACCGAGTGAAGAACGGGACCATCCAAGACGGGCCACCGCTCCTTCACGCCACAACACCAAGGAAAAGGTTGTCGCCAAGAGCACTGATGCCGCCATCAATGAGGAAGCCATAGAAGAGGTGGAACCAGCAACCCCCACGACTCTTCCCTGCCAAGAGGAACACACAGAGGAGGAAGAGTACATTACCACCCCAAGCAACGGGGAGGCTATGAGGGCGCCCGACGACGACCACGAAATCGCTGTGGGCCTCCTGCTCCAAATCACCTCACCAGGACACAAGCCCACCATCGTCGAGATGCTCCGTCAGATGGCGTCCCTCCCGGATAAAACACGGGTAGCACTGGCCGCTGTCATGGCTACCTGCCCATCACCGGCGGCCCTAGAGACAGTCATCAACTGCCTCGGTGGACTACACCGGCCCAAGGTGTCCGAAAATCCACTGCCCTGTGAAGAACAACCAACGACCTCCATGGGGAAGCCAGCCACAACACCGCAGGGAGCGAGATTCAAACCACGGTTGGAAGCAGACCAGAGCAGGCACACCAACCAAACTACATCCAAGCCACAAGGACGCGAAAACCTGCGGCGCCAAGAGAAAGCCCCCAGAGGCTCTCGCTCGAAGAAAATCATCCAGTGTTTTCGCTGCCAAGGCTTTCGCCATGAAGCGAAAGAATGCAGAAGCCAAGTGCGCTGTTTGCGCTGTGGGGACAACCATAATGTCATGGTCTGTACACGGCGGCGGGAAGACACACCGACGTGCGCAAACTGCGGCGCCGAGCATGCAGCCTGCTATGGAGGATGCCCTATTAGAAGGAGAATAGAAGCAGCCACCACACCGCGCAAGAGCCACCCTTCTACCAGCTACACCAGACCAACAAAACCGCCAATCAGAGTGAAGACAGGAGCACCTTACCCAAGCGGCAACCCCTCCCGTGGTCAACTAAGCCACCAAACCACGAGGTATCCAGAGTACCCAAGCCAACATACCTCGAGCAAAGCAGACCACACCCAAGCACATCCGCCGCCCTCATCAACGAGTACACCAGCAGCACCAATGCTGCAGCAACGTGATGTCACGAGAAGACCAGCTGGGAGCAGTCATCCAGTTGCTCACACAACTGATCAAGACAATGATTCCCAACGGACTAAAAGAACCCTGAGGGGGTTTTAAAAATAAGGACGCCATAGGTGTCCATAGCCATTTTTCCCCCCTAAAGTGAATAAAGAATGATCCCAAAACCCAACACACAGACACATAGTGATAGAGCTGCCTAGCAGCGGGATACACAAACATGGCCCTTGAGGCCGCGACACAAAAAAAAAAAAAAAAAAAAAAATCATTTCATTCCATTATTTTTGGTTTTGAGCTAATGTTGATAGTTTCAAGTTTCTTTTCCATTAAAAGTCTTTTCAATTTAATTTTTATTAAATAAAATGCTAACAATTAGAAGGTTTAACAATTATAATGTTGAGCAAGTGGAAGGTTGCGAAATTGTTAAACAATTGGAAATTGAACAAATAGAACATTGCAGATAAAATATTGAGATGAAGGTCCAAGTTGATCCCTGACCAAAACAGTCAGTTGAAAGTTGAACTTTAAACGAAGAAACATTTTCTGAGAGCAAAAGTTTAACACAGTGTTTACTAAAAGTGCATCATTAAATAAATGTGAAGTAGTGGAGAATAAATACTGGGCCAGGTTATATGTTATTGCTAATTTCGAGGCGATATGGATGCGAGGACTTTATGCAGTTACATCAAGCAGACAAAATATCCAACATCAAGAGAAAACATCTTTTCAAGACATCGATGACAACAACTACGAGTACACAAGATCATAGATTTTAATTTTCTTTTGTATTTGGGTTTTTGTTTTGGGACTTTAGTTTCATTTCATGGTTTTGTTTCATTGTACGGAATTTTGTGTTACTGTAATTATTCTTCAGGGTCGTATAACTAATACGTGACATAAGCAATTGTGAAGTACCCTAGCCTACTAAGGTCATTTTTTTCCATTGTCATGTAACCTAGTTCTCGCTTTATACTGTTCTGTAGATCACTCTGATCAACTCTAGTTTCCAACACCTTGTTTGTAAGGCTGAAGCCGAGATCTGTTTTTCGGTGTTTCATTATTTTTATATTTGACTGTGAAAACAATCTTTCCTATCGAGTACCATTAGTTAACTTATCAAATATATCAATGCAGTTGTATGAATGGAAACTCAACACCTTAAATAACGGGGCTAATAGGAATATATTGTGTTTCAGTGGGTTTATGTCATGATATTTAATGAGATGAATCTATGGAGTTTTAAGAAGTTATGTTGTGACAAGATTATGATTTTGTGATTGCCAGCGAGAGCAATCAATGTTTTAATGAGATGATTTGATGATTGCCAGGAAAGCAATATGTTATTGAATTGAATAGGGTGTATATGTTGTCAAATATTGGGAGAGTATATAGTTAGGAGAATGTATTGTGGTATGGATATTGGTCTTAGTCTTCAAGAACTTCTCTGTATAAATCAGAGTTTGGAGAGAAGGTTGCCACGTGCTAAACCACCATACACCTGTGTTAGGAAATGGAGAATGGATATAGCAGAACGTTCAATGACACTTAAACATGAGACTGTACGCTAATTACTGTCGTTATGTGGGCTGACATTAAATTCATGTCTAGCGGATGGAATCCGGAACCTGAAGCTGACTTTTATGCGAGTTTATAATCCTGTTTGCTTGTCAAGGTCTCTGAAAGAAAGCAAAAACATCTTGAGCACAGGAGAATTTTTATTTATTTATTTTGGGGAGTAGAATTTGTTTGAGTGAAATTCATAATGACATGCATTGCAATTGAGATCAGTAAATTCTTGTATTAAAAGATTTGCTTTAACTTGGAAATTGAATTGCTTTGTGATAGTAATCAAAAATTTAATTCTTGATTTTAGAAATTTGCAAAAAAGGAAAGAATCTATGTTCTATTCGTCTATGGCCATTACCTAAACTTTCTTCTTGTTAACTAACAAGTATTTGTTATGTATGAATGATTCTAATGTATGTTGTAAAAATTTCATTTGTTTTGGAATTTGGTTGAGTAAGTAGTATGTAACAGTGGATTTTAAACATTTAAAATAATTTTGAAGTTGATTCTGAGGATTATAATGGAGTAAGTTTAGTGAGGCTTTGATTTGATTAAAAAGTTACGCTGATGATGTATTGAAGAAAACGTTTTGATTTTTGGGAGTATTTATGATTTTAAAGAGTTTTCCTTCATGTGAGTTTTGGGAGTTTGAGTGATTGTCATTTGAGTGAAATTTTTATAATTATTGAATAAAGTTGATTTATATATTGGATTTTAAGTAACTTTTCTTGTTCGAAACAACATTGATTTTCTTGGTTGCTAATTTCTTCTCTTTACGTAGTCAGTGACAGATTATATATTGGAGAATTTTAGAAAAAAAACAAGTAACACTAATATTTTCAATGATTGATTTTAACTTTTTTCCTGGTAAATTGAATCTGAACAATTTTTTCATTTTTTTTTCTCATTCAATTAATTGAATTTTGTATTATTGATTAAAACTGATAATATTATTGTCATATTTATATATTTATACACAATTTTATCAGTTTTTACTTTTTCATTTGAGTTGAAAACTGATTTTATTTTTCACTGTGATTTGTAACACTGATTTATACAGTGCTTTTACAAGATTTATTTAACATAGATAATTAAAAGTTCTCATAACATTTATATAATTATAATTCTGACTTTGTTTTGAGATTTGATTTAATTTTGTGAATTATATTCCGAATTTGGAACTTGAGCTTTATATGATCAATGAAATCCGCTAGTTAGAATTGTTTTTGAAAGAGAAGACACGCATAGCAAACTTAATTTTTCAGTTTAATTTTTTCTATGATTCTTTGACATTTTGATTTCTACAGCATCTTTACACGATAAACTTGCAGATAATCAGTTCTATATCATATTCTCAATTTTACTTAAATTTTGTTGTATCTACATACACTGCAGTGCAAGTCATTTGGCGGTTAGGTTTGGTTTTATTTCCGCTATCCGGGAGTAGCGTGATTTCGAAAAGGCGGGGATATGTAACGGGAAGTCTGTGCATTAGGGCTTCAATTGTGAGTTTTGATATATTATTCAGTGAATATTGTATGTTGCTTGAAGCAAGCGGACAGTGTCTACGTGAGACTTTCTGCTGACTCTCAGTGCTTCTGCTGCGCGAAGCACGCAATCATACCTATAACACGTGATGCCTCACACATAAATACGTGGTCGTGGCGTGATCTCGTCCTATTCTCTTCTATTCTGTAACGATTCTGCCAGCAGCCATGTAAGAGGTAAGACTTGTGTCTTGTCTGTGTGCCTTTGGCACTGGGCAAGCTATGCTTGCCTATAGTCTTGTTTCATGTTAGTTATCAATTGGTCTAGTAAAATATGTTAGATAAATTATTCAGTCTGTGTAACTTAAATGAGTTGCTTTGCCGTTGTTAGTAATAATGTTGTAATGCCTCGTGATAATCAATTTGGTAATGAAGTGTTATATTCAGGATAATTAATTAACAGTCATTCATTTTTTTGTTTTGTTTTTTTTACTGCTTAACGTCTCTTAACAGCGAGGTCTCTAGAGGAGGGAAGGATGGGGGCAAGGAATGGGAAGGAATTCAGCCATGGCCTCCGGCATTTGGCTGGAGTGATTTGGGAAACCATGGAAAACCCAAATCTGGATGCCCGGACGAGGATTCACAGTCATTCGTGTAATAATTCAGTAAAGCCATGTTTCGGTTACATTCATATGAAGAAGCTAGTCATTCATTTAATAACAGTTTAATATGTTGGTAACATTGCAACGATGCGTGCATGTCAATTCCTTACAGCATAAAGTTAGATAGATTTGCGGCCTGTATGGTTAGGCTTTTATAATTAAAGTGTATTTAAATTATCAGGTGTGTCGCCTCAGTCTTTTACAGTCGTTAGGTTAGATCCCAAGTTATTTCAGATAATTAAGTGGAAGAGTTTGAAACATATCGGAAAGGTAAGATCTATTATAAATATCGCAATTAAAGCACTCACCGGACTCTTGTTTTATCAACTGTCGCCCTGGTGTCAAGATCCTTATTCCTGACAAATAACATCTTGGAGCTCACAAGTAGTTAATCTGTTATAATCTGGAAGATAGCCTAAAATCCTAAAATTCTTCTAAGAACACCTCCCAATCAATCATAATGCCCACAAGTTTACTGCACAGCCATAATAATCCCCATATCACTCAAAACCAGCAACATCGAATTTTAATATCCGACAAGGATATTGACCGTCACTTCCGTTGTTAATTTGTTCCAATCCCTGATTTCCTTAATTACATAAAAATATTTTCCCACTCCCTTGTGGCTGGTAACAGTTGCCAACTTTTGGTTTTGGTCATCCCTTCATTTCCTCACTTCTCTCTTTGTTCTCGCACCATTATCTTTCCTCTCCTCATCCCCAACAAATGACTTGTATACTCCCAGCACTGTCATCACCTTGCTCCTGTCTTCTAATGAGTCAAATCTAGCTCCTTTATCACTTCAGTTGCCGACTATGTTCTTCGATAATTTTCTCAAATAAATGTAGTTGCCCTTATCTGCACACACTACTGTATTTTTGGCATCAGCGCAGTTAGAATGTATAGATATCTTGACAGCAGGATTTTATAATTATGTACTTGATCAGTATGTTCCTAGTTGTTTCTGAAATCATTCCTCAGCCGTTAAGCAAAGAAACCAAGTTAATATTTCCTGGTCACAACAATGCGTTGTAATGGTGAATTCTGTGCAGCGTGTTAAGTCGCTCAGGTAAGCTAGTGTGTGTAATGTGTAGGTATGTGATATTACTCTTTTGATCAGTAAATTAATTATTAGCGCAGTCTTGGGGTCTCTGTTATATCAAAGATGCCCTGGTGTCATATTTCCTGATGTAACATCTGGTTAGAAGAGTACAAGTAACAAACAATAACTTGTGAGAGTCTGCAAGAACCAGTGCATTAACTAATATAAACAAACGCCCAGGGCCACTGACTTAGGAGTACCGCTACAGTCTGCATTCGTTCTGTAATGTTTGTTCCCGCGATATCACCTGTTTGAGGAATTGTGTGTGTACCAGCATCACTCTTCCGTTTGTCACACCAATACAGATGACCAGTACGGCAGAATAATGTTTGGCGTTGAGAAACAAAAGGCTTATAGATGGCGGCCATACACGATCGCTTCATCCGTCCAAATGGAGTGATGTCACTCCATTATCGCGTCGTGTGTGGGGAAACTGATGTGGATGACGTGGAGTGACAGGATTATTTGGATATCCGTCAGTCCAATATCCGTCAGTTTCGTCCATCATGCGATCAAGCCGACTGACGGTGTGTGGGGAAAACCACGTGGAGCGATACCAAGCCATCACTCCAGTCGGCTCGTGTCTGGCGAAACCAAACACTTCTCAATCTGTCGCCGACCACCGAGCAGACAACATCAGTGTCTTGAATGGACTATGCAAACATCGTACCATTCCTTTTTTGTTTTGAATCTGCTATAGAAATATTTGTTTTGCTACTAGTTAAATATTATATTGAATGTAGAATTGAAAATAATACAGTTTTAAATATTATTTAGGAGCAATTAAAACGATTATTTTTTTTTACTTCTCTCAATAAGACTTTGTGCTGGAAATTATTGAGAAGAATAAAGACTTACCATGCTTGTAGGATCTCCAATCCTGTCTACCATGAAAAATATAAATAAATGTGGCAATTGATCAATTGATAATTCTTTGCTGTTTTCTGTTTAAAAAGATCATAGGATGGTAAGATTAATTTTATATGTGCCAGCTTGTTTAAATATATTGGTTTATAACATGTGACGTACCTGTCACTATTTTCGGCCTGCTAAAATACTTAAATTTAATAAATCTGTTTTATAACCATTTTGTAGTATTTTTAAAATTTTTCGTAATATCACAAAGCTTATTTTTCATAATTTCGCAATTTTTTTTTACTTTTATTTAATTCTCAGCATTTGTATTCAGTATTCTATAGTTTGAATATCCTTTAAAATTAATTCCAGCTCATTTTATTTTTTACTTGGCACAACTAGATTGTTGTATAGCAAATTGACAGACAACCTATTGTTGTTTGCTTTGCCTCGTTTTACATTGTCGTGGCTGACTGGAATGATGGTGTATGTGCTACGCTTTTGGATGTCATCCGCGTGGATGTCATCCATACAGATGTCATCCATACGGATGACATCCAAATGGAATGATCATGTATGGCCAACTTAAGATGTGAACTGAGTTGGTAGAAAGCTGACAGGATAGTTTAACTTACTTTAATATGTAGTATTGCACTAAGTTTACCTAAGTTTTGGCCAACACAATATATATATTTGAACGCTTCACTAAGAATTCACTGTGCAAAGTGGTAATTTTTAAAATGGAATGTAATGTCATTGGAAGGTCCTTACATCACACATAAACGAACTACACGTCACTATTATGTGCCAGTGGCAATAGAAAATGTTATGTGGTAGTACTAGAACTATATATATATTTGTATTTTTGATATGTATGTAAAGTTGTAACGTTAAGTTCGTTTTGACCAGCTAGTACATCACTCTAGACACTCATAACCAACACTGCGTGATTTTACTCGTGCGAATACTGCACGCCACGGCAGAAGGATGAAACGGCACCAGCGGTGATTCGGAATTGGTTGCGATTTCTATTTTCTTTTTTTTGTTAAACTACTCTACGTCAATTCTATAGCTCACTTTTATCCCTTCCCCAGCAACCGATAATCTAAAAAGGGCATACTCCTGACATCTTCGTCACCGAAAGTGGGATCCCTTACATCTTTAACTAACAACTCAAAAGCACCGCCCTGCTCCTTCTGTTTAGGTGTAGGCCATGTCTAGTGAAGCCTCTCCTACCAGCGGTATCCACAAGGACAATCTCCAAGGCAGAACTTTTCCTTTCCCGAGCAGCATCTCTGCAACTGATATGTAATATGTGTTGCGAAAATCTCATCTGGAATATGTGCACTTGTCGACTTAACACTTAATATCACTAAATACCTATATTTATTTCTGACCTTCTCGCAAAGGTAGCACACGAGCTCTTCAGATCTAATCAGTGTACGTGAAATTTGGATTTTCTGTCGTCATTTGAAAAATGATTAAAACAGCAAGTCTGGCAATCTGTTTCACTCTCTCCTTATGCCCAAGATCTCACCTCAAAGTAAAAAGTGTATTGATAAATATTTTAGTGTTCGTGGTTTGTATATTCCTATTTAGGATATTAGCTATTCCCTATCATCGGAAATACGTAATTATGATGCAGTTATGATAGCCAAATGCCTAGTCATTCACGGTTTTGATGTGTGGTGAATTTTAAGAGTTATAGAAACTACTAGAGCAGTGATGTCAAGGTTTCGGCCCTCGGGCCGCATCAGGCCTCCGGGCCCTATCAATACGGCCCGCGATCGCAATGTGACACAGAAAGAAGAATCATGTTTTTTAGAGCTTTTAGACTTCACTCGATTCCTCATTTTTTTTAATTTGAATCTGGCACACCTACACATTCTAAATTTAATATACGGCCCTCTGCAAAATTGAGTTTGACACCTATGTATTAGAGAGTGCTACAGAAGCTAGGTCAGTTGCGACAGGGACGGTAAACAGGAGAGCCAGAAAGAATGTGTAATCTCGCAGGGCGACGACCCGCTTAGTAGATTAAGACAGTCAGCGATTTCACACAGACAACGACGTAATATAGCCAGTGTGACGGCATCAGGACGTTTGGTTAGTTGGAAAGTTGTCATCCCTCTCCCCCCTGGGAAAATGTAGTAGGGTAGAGACGAAAAAAAACACACGAGAACAATCTCCAGAACGGGACCGAACTGGGCGGCAGAGGCCGCAGCAGCAGCCACGGCGATCAAGTCTTTCTGGCGGCAGTGGAAGAGGGCGGCCGGCGACGAGCGGCGACTCCGACAACAGCCGCAGCGCATCACAATAAATACAGGTGGGAAGGAACCAGCTTAGACGCCGATAGCTATTCGGGATGGTACGTAAAGCCTAACGGAAAGTTAACAGAGATATGTTAGCCTCTGGCGTTAGTCGCAAAACTCTAACTGAAAGCCTAATGGGCTGTTAAATGGTTATCATGCACATAAGTGAATCAGTATACATATTTGTGCATATCCAGCTAGAGTATCATTCATGCAATGTATCGCTTACATGACATTTTCCTATCCGTATATAAGTTCTCCTTCTCATTGGCGGCAGTGCGCAAAAATAGTAGCCGGTGCATCACAGATGATAAATTCTATAAGTGTAAAATTAGCAGCAAAATTGTTGTATATGTTCCAGGTAAGCAACACAATAATGTAAAGCATTGTAATGTAATAGCTCTATGAGCACTCATCAACTTTCAAGTTCATTAGGAGATACAGTCATAATAAATATTTATCACAGCTATTCGATGTAGTAGACACCCGAGGAAAATTGCTTTTGCAACTTTTGCATAGAATTCTTAAAAGTTTTTCGCTTTTTGTTAGCAGTGAACCATTTTGGATTTTATTTAAAAACAAAAACTATT
>JARYHS010000083.1:0-83915 GCA_031002005.1 Vandiemenella viatica | reverse complement strand
AATATCGTTGTTGAATTAGCAAAGTTGTTTGCTGTGATTTAAATTAGTTAAATAAAGTAAGTGCTGTATTTGTATATTTTTTGAAATAAGAAGAGAAAAAAATATTTCCTTTGCGTGTTTTAAGGCAAAAAATCAAGTGAAGTAATGAGTTTCACGTCGCGTATACAAAGTCGTATCATTGATGATTTAAATCTGCATAAAAAGATAAAGTTAAAGGTCATTTAATAGCTAACACATGCATAAACTTTGGTCATAAAATATAGTCCAGGCTGGAATGACAACTGGCATTCTCTGTTTAATTTAAGTTCCTAAAGTCGACACCTTATTGAAAAGTAGCTCTCCGTTTTTTCAGCCGTAACGTATTTTAAATATTTTTTTAACTATAAAATGTTATTAAAAGCAAAATTACTGACTGTATTATCGCAATTCGTTTCATAGCAGTTGCTTAGCTATTAAACTGTACACCTAGGCTGTAATTGCTAATGACTATGGTCATTGTTAATTCGCGATCGAGGGCTGGCACGTGACGTCACCGTACTGTAGCCAATAGCTGTCCAGGAGCGCGCAGTCTCCAGGCAATGCATTTTATTAAAGAGAATAGTCGATGTACATGTAATTTTATTGCGCTAGGTTGTTTCAGCTCCAGATAGGCAGGCCTAGGTCACAGATATACAGCTGAACAGCAGCCACGCCGGCTTAAATAGTGCGACATTTGATGCTGTTTTCTTTGAAAATTCCAGCTAAATGTGAAAGCTAACAAATTTTAAGCAGTAGATAAACGTTTTTTATGTGTTTGTGTAAAAGTGTATACAGACTAGTGTTGCAAATTGAAAAAAAAATTTTTTTTTTTTTCAGATTTGTGAAAAAAAAAATGAAAAAAACCTAACACACTTTTTTTTTCTAATTTTTTTTTTTTTTCAGAAAACAATATATTTGATAAGTTATAGTTTTATTTACGGAAGTTACATTTTACATGTGTGTTTTAAATCTTACTAAATCATATAATGTCTTACATAATGATTCATCAGTACCACATTCACTAGTATCAGTAATACCAACACTAGTTCGGTCGGAGTCGGAATTTTCTGTTTCTTCTTCTGTCTCCTCCAGATCCATAACTTCAGAAGTAGTTACATTTTCTTTTACTGGTTGTATTGTACACAAAAGATTTTGAGATTGCAATTTTAAATTGTGAGCAAAGTACGCACTGTGCATAAAGACTGCGCCGATAGTTCCATATTACGGTCATTTAAGTTTGAATTTAAATCTATTATCACACGAAATAGGAGCTTTATTTCTTTTCAATCGTTGGTTTATGCCAACGGTTGCAAGGAAATAATTCATAATAACTGACAATTTAATGACTCAGTACCACTATATGCTGCGAGTTTAACATGTATATGAATATAAAGAAAGTACAATAAGTAATAATAAGAGGCAAAAACCGTTGATAAATTTAAAATTCCTAATTTTTTGAAAAGATCCGTAGGTCTACAGATAAATTTGTAGGGCTGGCAGCACTAGTTCAAATAGCGAGTATCAATCCAAACAACGGGGATTCCTTCTCGTGCAACCTAGCCTATTCGGGAAATCCCCGTTCGTAAAAGAATACTTCAGTCAATGTATGTTTGTAGTTTTTTTTTTTTTACTGAACCAGAAAAATATAGTAGATTTAAAAATTAAGGTAATTACTTAGTATAAACTCTAAAATAGTCATATTAAACGAAAAATGCCTTAAAAATATGAAATTTAGTAGTTATAAAAAAAACATGTCCCAGAAAAAAAACATGTTTTTTCACAGTGTTTTTCATGTTTTCTTTTTTTTTTTCAAGTCAGAAAAAAACGTTTTTTTTTACAACACTAATAGAGACACATGTGCTTTTGGATATATTATTTCAGGATTTACGTTTACACGCGCTACTGATCACACTACCTTGATTAAATAATTGTCGTCTTCAAAGGAAATTTATTTGTTTATTTATAAATCTTGTTCCATCGATCCCAGCTGAGGATGGACCACCAATATGAACATGTCATGGTTATTACACATACATACAATATGAATCATAATCATAGTGAAAACAATTATAAGTAACAAATACAAATAAAGACGATAAAGATAAATATTAATTTTTACATCTAAGTTTTGCAAAGGTCATATTGAATACAAATATTTTGTTTAAATTCTTGATTAGATTAGGGATTGCCAATAAGATAATCTGTCAGTTTTTCTTTAAATATTTCTTTATTATCTGCAAACTGTTTTATACTCTTGCAAAATTAATTAAACAGATATGTCCCTAAATTATTAATTCCTCTTTGTACTAATGACAGATATGTTTGTGTTTTCTTCAAGTTATTTCTGTTTCTTGTATTGAAATTGTGTACCTGTGAATTAGATGTAAAGAGGTTAAAATGTTCAATGACAAAGCATATGAGACAGTATATATACTGAAAAGTCATTGTAAGGATATTGAGTTATGAGTTTTTTTTTAGTTGTCCATAAGAAGTTTTACCACATACTGCATCTTAATAGCTCTTTTCGGTGCTATGAAAACTTTTTTACTTTGAGAAGAGTTTCTCCAAACAATTATGTCATATGACATGACTGAATGTAAATGTGAGGAGTGCACCTGTTTCATTAATTCTAGATATGCTGTTACAGAAAGTATGCATCGCTCTAGCAAATGTAATCATACACGTCGCCAAACGTGCGTCTGTGGGTACACCCGATGCCGAGCCGAAAAATCCCCCCACTCCACGGCATCAGGAAGTGACGTCACATGGACGATACGTGTAACATCTTTGGTTGCAAATTATACCAATGAATAACTCTTCTTCAGTACTTTATAATTCCATCACTAGATACCACCACCAGCAAATAGGTACAATTAATTCAAAACACTAAGAAAAAATGGAACTCGCAGTTAAGGAAAAACGAAATAAGTACACTAGCCGTTAATTTTTCTTTTTCTATACTGCCGTGTGTTGACTTAGAATAAATGTTATTTACCCCAGAGGTTTCTATGACACTCATATGGGACACGAAAAGCAAGTAATTTCAATCTATTTTAGCGTAATGATTAAATGGATCTATACCGCAACTCGCCCGTATTCGCGAGGACGCAAACCAAACAAACCACGCTACCGGTCAGGTTTGCTTCCCAATGAAAGCTTTTATGTAATTACTGTCAAGTAATTGTACTACTTGGAGCAAAAGTGAAAAAAATTACTTTTTGAGCATGTTTCTATTTTATGAACCTGTCTTGTCGATAAACATTTTCCATACTGCCGTGTTGACATCCAATATACGTTATCTACTCCAGCGGTTTCTATGATACATATATGGGACACGTAAAGCAAGTAATTTGAATCTATTTTAGCGTAACGATGAAATAGACCTATAGCGCAACTCGCCTGTATATTTCGTTTCATTTTGACTTCGGACATCTCTCTCGTCATACCCAAGATGGATTTACATCTTCCTTCATTGGAATCTTGACTACATAATGTAAAATAGAAATTTGGTAACTGTTAAATGTTTTGACAGGAATACTACTATCAGGGGCGGATCCAGGATTTTTTTTTTTTTTTTTTGGGGGGGGGGCCTTGAGCGGACTTTGGTTTGGGGGAGGGGGCTTGACTTAAGAGAATTTTGTTTCAGAGGGCTTGCCTTCAGTTGATTTTGGTTTGGGGGGGGGGGCTTGAGTTGGCCATGGGGTAGTCTTTATAGCCTCCTCGGGCCTCGAATCCGTAAAGCTAAAGAAAAAAAAGTCTCCAAAAATACAATTTCGGGGGTGGACTTAGATGTTTTTTTGGGGGGGGGCTTGAGCCCCCTAGACCCCCCCCCCGACTACTAGGTTGGAATCGCTTGCAAAATGATAACAGTATGTTATAACTACCGTTTCGGTCTGTAAATTAATGTTAAATGCTACATACAATGAGCGCTACAAATAAAGGGAATGAGAATTTTCTATGACTGCTGAACCGACCCAATAACGAATAATGTTTTTAAACTAACCAAATTATATCATTGAGATGTCAATAAAAAGTATATTGGGCTGTAATGTTGTTTCGTGAAGGACGAATGAAGGATCTGCCTTCTATGAAGTACGTTATTTTTACTACAAAGAAAGAACATTCTCCACATTTAAGAATTTCAGTTATGGTGATATGGATTGATAGTATGTTAAAAATATAATTTCTTCTCTTTAAACGCACATACTCTCTTCTGTTTTATAATTTAACTATTATTAATTATTATGGCTTTACGCTTCATTGCCGTCGAGCTTATTAATGATGGAGGAGATTTCGGGGCAAGAACAGCAACAAATGCAGCAATTGCTTCCTGCAGCAGTCATCCTGGCGTTTGCCTGGAAACATTTTCGAGACAACATTTTAAATCGAGATCTCAATGCCGGACGGGTATTTGAATTTTATTTCATAGTTCTTTTTGCCATTACTGCTACCATGCTATTTTATACTAAGAAAGAAGGTTTTGAAAAATCTATCTTTTTTAGTTGCAACTGGTTTGGTATTTGTTAGTGAAATAAGTTAATCTTGACATTCGTTACATGATAACGTAATTGAAACTTTAACTCTTCAATCAGTTAGTGAAAGCAGCAATGCTAACAACAGCAACTAGAATATTAAAAATCCTAGGCCACATTTATGCGTTTATGTTGCACTTAAATCTAGACTGAAACAGTTGATTTATTCATTCAAACTGTGTTTTCCTAAACTTTCTACAATCAAGGCACACATATCTAGCCTTTGCATATATCCAAATAGATATGATTTGTTTGAAGAAAAAGTAAAAACAGAGCCAACTAATTGGGAAAAAAAGAAAAATAATTCAAAGCCTTCAAGTGTTGTGGCTTCTTCTGATATATAGCAGCAGGATTGATTTGTTTTCATCGCAATCTGCTAATAAAAGTTTACGTCAACAAAAAGTTTTGGTATCATAGCTACCGGGACCATCATATTACAAGCTGATGTGGAGCGATGTACTGCAATCCTTTTTGTTGCCAACAAGATTCCACTACTTGCTGAAGAATCCGATACATTTGAGAAACTGGTGAAAACGCTGAACCCCGGTAAAAACTCAATTTCCAGAATGACATTTGGTAGATGTATTATTGATTCACTTCATGGTACATAGCACCTTGGTATTGCTTGCAGTAATACCTATTACAACACATAAGCATCTGTTCCACTCTTGGATGGTTGACTTTTAATGGTTAACTTTAACTTGCGCTAATTTTGCAAAAATGTAACGCTTTAACGATTATTGAAGTTAACTTTTTAAGTAGTGGATTAACCATTAACGAAGTTAACTTTTCGGTTAACTGTTCCCACCTGTGTGTATAATGCTTTCAAAGAATTAAATTTTTAGGCAATGTACAAAAAGGTGGATGGAGAATAAAACATGGTTATTGATTGTACTGAGATTCCAATACAAAGTAGTGGTTACCCTGACCATGGTCAAGGAACATACTCACATTACAAAGGTTTTCATACTCTCAAAGCACTAGTAGGTATTAGTGAGTTTGGAGTAGCTTTATATTGTTCCCATTTATATGGTGGAGCAACAACTGATCCTCAAATGGTAGAGTTATCAGGCTTCCTTGAGCTTTTAAAAGGAGGACATTTTATTGTTATTGACAAGGGTTTTTAATTGTTTGATTTTTTTGGAAGCAAAAGGAGCCACTCTTAACATTACACCTTTCAGAGTGTCATAAGGTCCAAATGACTAGCAGGGTTATCGCAAATCTGCATACTGTGGTGAAAAGTGATATACGCTATTTTACCCCAAGCAATGCCAACATACACATGTCCTCTGCAAATAAGATATTTTACATTGTTTTCAACGGTTTGTACATCAAACAAATAGCAGTTTGATTTCCACCACTGTTTCTAACATTTTAAAACTTTAGGTTTTTAATTGTATATGAGCCTTTATAAAAAGAAAAATTCAAGTTTCTTCAGTTCCAATTTCTTTTATGAATGCTTGAAACACAGTTATGTATTAAAAACTACATCAACTTTTATTTACAGGTTTTTTCACAACTTTAATGACCAATTAAAACAATTGTGGTTTACAATATGAAGTATTTATCATATTTACAGTTACCTCTTTTTTCTGTTGTACAAAAATTATAAAATCTCAGAAATAAGTTGTTACAGAAATTATTGTATAATAAAGTATAACAAGCACCCTAAGGACAAGCATATTTTGATAAGAAGCTATTTACAGATTTAATTTTAAATTCTGTGAGCATTTTTGGTAAATTAATCATCATTTACGTGGTAATTTATTCCAATCTCTGATCCCTTATGTGCAAAAGAAAATTTTACAGAAATTAAGTGCCAGCTTGTGGCCATGATCATATTTTCCCTTCCATGCTTTACTCTAAATTATTTCACCAATATCTTTCAACACCTCATACCTTGTACACTCCCAGTACTCTCTTGATACCTCTGCTGTCTTCCAATGTTTAAAAAAATCTAGCTCTATTATGATATCAGCAATGTTCACACAAAATAATAAACACAACCCATTTAGGCTATATAATTAAGCAATACAAAATGATTAACCAGTATTTAAAATAAATATCAAATCCATCCAATCAAGTTAGTGACTATGCAAAAAGATTCAGGTTCTGAGGGAGTTGTCAACTTTTAAAATTACTACTTAATATAGAAACAAATCATTTACTTTTATAAGCAATAATAAAATTTTGATTGAGATCACATGAATAGGACACAATATTAGTACAAAGAACATGTACAAAATGTTCCTTCCATAAAGACAAACAAGATTTGTGCCATAATGAGGTTTTGGTTTGGTGAAAGCATTAGGGAGAATGAATCAGAAACGACATGATCTAACTCGGAGAACAAGCTTAACAACACAATTAGAAATGAAACTATCAAAAAATTTGAAATTCATTCAGAGTACATTACAAAGGAAATAAGCTGAAAAAACATAAAGGGGCTGGTGTATATAATATTACTACAGATATCTTAAAGCTAGCTGGAGTGACATTGTACCTTATCTTAAAATATTATTTAAACCGAGTCTGGATACTTGCTGCTTACCATAGGACTGGAAAAGTATGATAGTAGTGCTGGTACATAAAGCAGGAGTGGGAAATAGAATCAAAAATTATATGCCAATGAGTTTGACATCAATGGTAGGTAAATTAATGGAAAGATTGATATGCAACCACATCAGAAAATATATGTGAGGAACATAATTGGTTTTCAAGTAGGCAACATGGCTTTAAGCAAGGATACTCATGCGAGTCTCAGTTGGTGGGATATATGTAAGATATTTTAGATGAAATGGACAAGGGAGACCAAATTGATAGTGTAGCACTAGATATGTTGAAGTAGTTTGACAGATTGAGCCAAAAATGGTAGTATATAGGGTAAGAACTATTGGAGTGGATGAGAAAGTGATTTGTTGGGTAGTAGAATTTAAACAAAGTAGAAAACAAAGTCAGCTTAGAAAATTCAGTATCAACAGAAGTGGAAGTTTAAATGGGAGTCCCACAGTAGTGTATAGGGTTCATTGCTATTCACTATTCTGATGGCTAATTGTGTTGATTAAGAGCCAGGTTATTAGATACCTACACAAATAAAAACTAAAGGTTGATTATGATTAAACAGTGGGGGAAGAATTGCTTGTTGAAGTGTAAATATCTTGGCATTACATTTGATAACAAGCTTACCTGGGCAGGACACATTGGTCAGGTAGTAAGAAAAGGTTTAAAAATTCTGCACTTGTTGGAGAGAGTGATGAGATGATGCACGAGAGAAGTAAAGGAAATGGGTTACAAAACTTTGATCAGACCATTGCTTGACTATGGTATTGTAGTATGGGACCCACATTTTGAGCACCAAATACAGGAATTAGAGAGTGTACTAAAAAGGGCTGCTAAATTTGTTTGTGGAAATTACCACAGAATGCAATCAGTTACAGATATGATAAAGAGCTGGAACAGGATTCATTGCAAGACAGGAGGGGGTTGAAGAGGGTCATGCAAGTATACAAGTCCATGACAACAAGCTGGCACTCAATTTCAGTCACAAGGGTGTAGGATGATTCTCTTTTTTGGTAAGGGTGTCAGGGATTGGAATAAATTACCAAGAGAAATGATGACTAATTTACCAAAAGCTTTAAAGAATTTAAAGATAAAATTGGTGAGGGCAAATGTAGGTGGGGGCAGGGAAGGAGGAAGATGGGTGGTAGGGAACTTGACACCAGAACCTGCACTCCATTGCAATTTAATTAAACGGCAGTCTTCTCAATAGCTTAATATAACAAAATCAATAATCTTGATATAGTGATTACATAAATTAGGGTAAACATATTAAAAATAAATAAATATATATATAGCTCTTTCATAAAAATCAACACATTCAAAAATAAACTTGTTATTGCATCATAGTAAAAATTGCTTGAGGGCAAAAGTGTGTTGGAGGAGGAAGGGAGAAGGATGGGTGTGTAGGGAGATTGTCATAGGAGAATTCGCTCCATCGCAATTTATCAATTAGTAATTATTAATGATAATAATGTTTTGACATTGTGAGAAAGACAATTACGACAATCTTCAAGAATTTGAACTTTGGGCTTGTAGAATAGGCTAAAATACCCCATGATAGTAGAGGCTAACAGTATTCATCAACTGATTCTTATAGGATCTATTTAAAAGAACACACTGATCAACAATTCCCTTTGTTGTCCAAATCACAAAATCATATCTATCAATTTCAGTCACTACAGCTGTGCCTGAATTTGCGCATAATATCTTTTGTTCATCACTTTTCCATTTGCGGACAAAGAAGGGCACAGCAATGGTTTATCAAATCACACACTGTATGGGCATTTAAGCTCAACTATGGTCTTTCCATCCTCAGTAATGCCACCTGGAGTAGCGCCAAAGTAATCCCACTTCTTACTTTGGAAGAGTCCACATGATTACACCTGTTGGAAATGTAAACAGCATTTTTTTAAGTCAGAAGATGACTATATCTATTCACACCACAAGAATATAGCACAAAATAACAGTTTGGCTCAGTGGCTGTAATAACAAAAACAACATAAAGGCAAAAAAAAAAAAAAATCACACCATTACCTTCAATCACATGAGCTTCTCATAAGACCTGGCAACTTATTTTTTTTCTCAAAATTCCCCATTTTAGAGTTGGATCATTTTTTAGGCTCTTTTAGGTTCAGTTGTCTCCTGGCTGGACCTTCACAGAAATTACCAGTTGCAACAAGTTTTCAATGTTTCTAAAATGAGTACATTAAAGTTAGATCAACAATTATGTAAGTAAGAAAACTGCTAAAATATTTATTATTATGACAGTACATACTTAGTACACTACCTGCTTCCACAGTGCGCAGAATTTCATAGACCACTGATCCTGTTATCATTTTTGTCTGGGCTAAATTCTATTCAACACTGTAAGCTTGGTCCCCTGTCCTCATTTCCAGTGTATAGTTTGATGGTCCAGGATCACTGCAGGAGAAGGTGTCCCATGAAGGGGCCAGGCAAGGATATTCATGCGAATCTTAGTTAGTAGGGTATATGCAAGATATTTCTCATGAAATGGACAGGGGAAGTCAAGTTGATAGTGTAGCACTAGATCTTTCAAACCCCTTTGACAGAGTGAGCCATAAAATGGTGCTAAATAAGGTAAAAACTATTGGAGTTAATAAACAGGTGATTTTCTGGTTGGAAGAATTCCTAAAAGGTAGATAGCAAATAGTTTTGGTAGGAAATGCAGTAACCAAAGAAGTAGAAGTGAATGTGGGAGTCCTGCAGTGTAGTGTATTGGGACCATTGTTATTCATTATTCTAATGAATGATTGTGTTAATGGTTTACTGTCAGAAGTTAGAC
Organism: Vandiemenella viatica; assembly: GCA_031002005.1. Lineage (NCBI taxonomy): Eukaryota > Metazoa > Arthropoda > Insecta > Orthoptera > Morabidae > Vandiemenella > Vandiemenella viatica. The sequence goes on along the minus strand of JARYHS010000083.1, from coordinate 74,003 downwards.
TGTTTGCAGATGACATTATGTTATATAAAAGGATCAAAAGAATAGAAAACTGTAAACAGCTGCAGGAAGACCTAGATAGGATAACTAGCTGCGTGAGTCAACATGGGATGAAGATAAATGCAAAGAAGAGTCAACTTATTAGGTACACAAATAAAAAACTATAGGTTGATTATGATTATGAAGTGGGGAAGGAGCTACTTATTGAAGACTCAAAATTTAAATACCTCGACATAACATTTGGTAGTAAACTTAACTGGGCAGGACACATTAAACAGGTAGTAGGGAAAGGGTTCAAAATCCTTCACCTGTTGGAAAGAGTGATGAGGGGATGAACTAGAGAGCTAAAGGAACTGGGGTACAAAACTTTGGTCAGACCATAGTGGAATACAGTGGTGTAGTATGGGACCCACATTTTGGGTATCAAGTACAAGAGTTGGAGGACGTGCAGAGAAGGGCTGCTAGATTTGTCTTTGGAAATTACTACAGACAACTAACTAATATGATAAAAAAAAGCTGGAATGGGATTCATTGGAGGATAGAAGGAGGGTGAAGAGTGTAATGGAAGTGTACAAAGCCTATACTGGTGATGAAGAATGGAAAGATATTGGTGAGAAAATTAAGAGAGGTGCTTGGAAGTGTAAGGTTGACCAAGACCACAATCTGGCACTTGATTTCAGGCATAAGGGTGTGGGGAAAATGTTCTTTCATATGAAAGGGAGTGAGGGACTGGAATAAATTGCCAAGAGAAGTGATATATAACTTACCGGAAACACTAAAGGAATTTAAGGTAAACATTGGTAGAGGGCCGAGGTAGGTTGGACGGGGCGGGTTTTGTGTATTGTCTTTGCCATTAATATTTCATCTGATTTCAAACAGCCTACTTGCCTTCCAAGTGTAGGGTTTTCCCACTGCAGCAAATTAAAGTCAAACTTATATATTGCACATTTAAGCAATTTACAATAATTAATACTACAAGCTCAATTTAACAAGCTCTTACCTGTGGCTGGCTAGTCTTGGAAACAAGCTCCCTGGATTCCCCACACAAGTCATGTTCGTAATGTTTAAATGAAGATAATCTCATCCGGCACAAAACTCATTAAACTCATCTTCGGGAAATTCATACATTGCCTCGGGACGCACTACCTCAGCTTCAAACAATGTTTTATTGAAGTTTGGAGGTTAAAGATTTTGGTCTAAAATCAGACATTTATAGGTTTTAAAAATGATTTAAAGCGGTTCAACAAACGAGTAAAAAAAAGGCCGATAAGAGGACTAAATCCAATGGTACTTTCAAGGATTAATTCGCTTTGATCTTGTGAATTCTAACCCGTTAATCAGTTCTTGTATCGCGCACATCGACAGATCAGACGCACTCCGTGATAAACAAAAACAAACGAATAGTGTGATGGCGCTGCAACTCTATACCAAAGTAGTTATACGTCGACGTCACTTCCGTGTGCCAGGTGGTGGGGGCATTTCAGCACCCGGAATCGGTGTACCCACAGACGCTTCTCTGATAGATAGGTACGCGGAATATTTTTTTAAAAAATTGCATTCGGCAACGGAGGCCATACAGCCAGCTCAATGTGTGTATTTTTCCAATGTATGGACATCACAGGACGCACAGGACATTCACACACACACGCAACACTTAAACATCCATGCCCGCGGCCGGATTCGAACCGGCGGCCTTCGGCACGCGGAGCTAGCACTCTAGCCCCTACGCTACCGAGGCCGGCAGGTACGCGGAATATGCAACTCCAAACCACTGCTGGTTGTGTCGCCGTCCGCTAGAGGACTCTGCCAACATTCAAGAGAAGTGCATATCCAATTCTGGCGCGTAAACCAAAGGCGCCGTTGAAATCTTCCAAGCCATCCTACTGGCTATAATAGGCTAAAGTCATAAATGAAATCCCAGATTTACAATTTGCAAGATGGCAGGAGCCATTTGACTGAAAAATATTCCAACGGGCAAATTGATACGTGACAGAACTTAAAATGACGTGATCGAATTCAACAGATATCATACCAGACTTAAGATGTGGAAAAAATTGATATAATTAAAAAAAAAAAAAAAAAAAAAAAAAAAAACTACTGCCATTTCACATGATAGTACAACACTAAGAATCAGTTATATAATTCATGTAATAGAAAAATACCAGGTTGGTATATTAACATTACATGTGTTTATTTTCATCATGTATAAATCAGATATGTGTAATGGTAAATCTCATTCTGATTACGAATAATCTTACCAGCTAGTGGTGTGGTGGGATAACGGAATTCCAATTCATTCTTTGTTTAAACCGACTCATCATGACAGTTTAGTTACTTGTAATTCCAAGAACTGGTGTGGATGCGCAAGTGACTTGCTAGGCGGAGGAATTCTTAGAAGATAGGAACACTCTTCTTCTTCTTCCTTGCACTTATTCCACTACTGCAGGGTCCGCTTTTTCGAGATGCGGCGTGTCTGGGATTCGGCCGGTTTGTCGCTGAGCCTGACGCCTCCTGCGGAGGAAAGTTCTGTTGCCATCTCTCTGCGAAACATGTAACTATATTCTGTGTGCGGTAAGTGTATTTCTATTTGTGTAACGTGAAGTGTATGATGCGAAAATTGTGGACAGTCCTAGCATTTACCTTGGAGATTGTGGAGACCGCTTTGGCCGGCCAGTATGAGGGTTTTCATGGTTGTAGGGTGGGAAATGAATAACTTGTCGAAGACCCAAAGGGTGAATATTTTGGAATATCATTTGATAGTCATTTGAACTGGGCAGGACACACTGGGTTGGTTATTGAAAAGGATGAGTGTGGTATGTACCGGAATAGTGCAGGGATTGAGTTTCAAAACCTTGGTCAGATTATTGACTACCTTTTTAATATTTGAACTAATTAATAAATGGTTTACAGCTAATGGCTTGTTTTTAATCTTTCATACAACTCAGATTAATTTAATTGCAATGGAGCACACGCTCCGGTGGCAATTTCCCTACACACCCATCTTCCCCCTATACCGCACCCACCTACATTTGCCCTCTACAAATTTTATCTTTAAATTCTTTCAAAGTTTTCGGTAAATTATTCATCATTTCTCTTGGTAACTCATTCCAATCCCTGACACCCTTACCTAAAAAAGAAAATCTTCCCACACCCTTGTGCCTGAAATCGAGTGCCCGCTTGTGGTCATGCCATCTTTTCCCTTTCATGCACTACTTTTCATACCTATTGCATTATCTTTCCATGCCTCATCGCCAGTATATGCCCTGTACACTCCCATGACCCTCCTCATTCTCCTCTTGTCTTGCAATGAATCCCATTCCAGCTCCTTTATCATATCCGTCACTGATTGCATTCTGCGATAATTTCCAGAAACAAATCTAGCAGCCCTGTTTTGCACCCTCTCCAACTCCTGTATTTGATACGTAAAATGAGGGTCCCATACTACACTACCATATTCGAGCAATGGTCTGACCAAAGTTTTGTAACCCAATTCTTTGACTTCTCCCGTACATCCCCTCATCACTCTCTCCAATAAGTGCAGAACTTTGAAACCTTTTCCTACCACCTGTCCTATGTGACATGCTCAGTTAAGTTTGTTATCAAAAGTAATTCCAAGTTATACAGTTCAGTACATTACACAGATTAACACCACATATAGACATAAAATTTGCAGTTCAGTCAATTCAAGTGTTAGAGTGTGTGAAATTTCTATGTTTGTATATTGAATCATGATTTAAATTGTTTCTGACTTTTAAAGAGATTGGGTGCAGCCACATTTGCAATTCATACAATTTCAGTTATAGGTGATCTCTGTATGAGGCAGCTAGTTTATTTTGCTTAATCTCTCTCTTTAATGTCATATGGAAAAATATTCTGCGGGCAATTCTACAAATAGAGACAAAGTGTTCAGAGCCCAAAAGTGAGTAGTAAGAATTATGTGAGGGGGGGGGGGGGGGAGTTAGCAATAGAACTTCATGTAAAGAGCTGTTCAAGAACTTAGGGATTTTAATATTGGTGGCTAAGTAGGCCTATATATACTATATATATTATCTTTTGTAGGCACAAATTACACTTTGTTTGAAACAAAGAGTAAATTACGCAATTATGGCGCTAAAGTAAAAATGATCTTCGAATCGATTACAAGTCGTTGTCATTTATTCAAAAAGGGTTCCGATATTCAGGGATACATATCTTCAATAAGTTCCGAACTTATATTAAGTGTATAGCGGATGATAAGAATAAATTCAGGAAAAAATTTTAACATTTTTAAATTGACAACTCCTACTCTGTCCAAGAATTTATTTCTAAGGTATCTACAAAATAACTGTCAGTAGTTTGTGTAAATATAGATGGCATAACTAATGTACCATGTCTGCTATGACTATATATCTTCTGGTGTACATATTGTTTTGTTATAGAATTGTTTAATGTACCATGTATGCTATGACTGTGCATCTTCTGGTGTATGTATTATTTTGTTATGCAACTATTTATCTGTAAATTGACAACTTTCGACATCCAACATAGCTGGTCTCTTATACTGGGATCAACGGAAAATGAATGTATTGTATTGTATGGAAAACCACAGTATGGGAATGCAATACCGGATTAGCCACGTAGCACGAGTTAGCAAATGCTACGGGCCAAATGAGAGCAGCTAGATTTGTTTATCAATATTACTGCAGAAACAAGCAGTAACTGACTTGATAAAAGAGATGGAATGGGAGACAATGGAAAACGGGACGTGACATTACAGTGAACTAAATTGAGCAATAACATCATGTGAGGTTTCGAGTTTACCATGAGAAACTTCTGTAGCAGGCGCGAAATTTTCGTAGACTTAATGCACGTTACTCTTTGCATTAAAATGAAGCTGCATACAAAAACCAGACTAGATGAGTTTTTCTCAAAAAAAAAAAAAAATCTTTTCGTTGTATGGTAATGAGTCCTGGGTGGATATTAGTACAAGAATTAGGGTTCATCTATGTAAGGTAAGAGATTAGCATGACCACAAGCTGGCAATTTATTTCTGGTGTAAATTTTTGTAGAGTTGGATCAAGGACTGAGTGACCAATTTCAAAAAAATACTAATAATTTAACTTCACTAAAATAGTAGGGAGAGGCATTGCCAGCGGGACATAGGCTTCGTCGTTATTATTAATAACAAATTTAATTTTTCATATAATTTAAATGTGAAAAAGTATAATCTGAATAAACATTTCGAGTAGTGTTGTGCCATTTTGAATTTTCGAAACACAACAGTTTTACTGACATTTGTACCAACGGATCACCTAAAGGGAGATAAGGCAGTCGTATCGAATTACCGACCAATTTCATTACTAACAGCCTTCTCCAAAGTTTTTGAGAAAGCAATGTACAATAGAGTTTATGAACATCTAAAAAATAATAATATTCTAACAAAATCACAATTTGGTTTTCAAAAGGGTTATTCAACAGAACAAGCTATATTTGCATTCACTGACAATATTTTAGAAGGAATAAATGATAAATTAATTCCTGTGGGATTTTTTTGTGACTTATCTAAAGCATTTGACTGTGTAGATCATAAAATTCTGATACAGAAACTTAAGTATTATGGTAGAGATGGCATTGTTAATAAATGGCTTAGTTCTTACCTTCTAAATAGAAAACAGAAAGTGTTAATGTAGAATTTTAAGGCTGCCTTTTCTGAGTGGAAATTAATCAGTTGTGGAGTACCTCATGGTTCTATATTGGGGCCACTATTGTTTTTAATATATATAAATGATCTACCCTGTGTTTCATCGAAAAACTCAAAATTTGTCCAATTTGCAGATGACACAAACATAGGAATTAAAAACACTCCAGATTTATCTACAGAATATATTTCAAATTATGCCTTTGAACTGATTAATAAATGGTTTACAGCTAATGGCTTGTCTTTAAACTTTGATAAAACTCAGTATATGCAATTCAGTACATCACACAGATTAACACCTGACATAGACATAAAATGTGCAGGCCAGTCCATTCAAGAGGTAGAGAGTGTGAAATTTCTAGGTTTGTGTATTGATCATAATTTAAATTGGAAAGTACATGTTTCTGACTTACTAAAGCGATTGGGAGCAGCCACGTTTGCAATTCGTACAATTTCAGCTTTAGGTGATCTCCGTATGAGGCAGCTAGTTTATTTTGCTTATTTTCACTCCTTATTGTCATATGGAATAATATTCTGGGGCAATTCTACCCATAGAGATAAAGTGTTCAGAGCCGAAAAGCGTGTAATAAGAATAATGTGTGGGGTTAGCAATAGAACTTCATGTAGAGAGCTGTTCAAGAAGTTAGGGATTTTAACATTAGCATCTGAATATATATACACATTAATGTCCTTTGTAGTCACAAATTATACTTTGTTTGAAACAAATAGTAAAATACACAATTACGGCACTAGAAGTAAAAATGATCTTCACAAGACTTACAAGTCATTGTCATTTGTTCAAAAAGGGGTCACATATTCAGGGATACATATCTTCAATATGCTCCCAACACATATTAAATGTCTAGTAGATGATAAGAATAAATTCAGGAAAATATTGAAAGAATTTTTAATTGACAACTCCTTCTACTCTGTCGAAGAATTTATTTCTAAGGTCTCTTAAAAATAACTGCCAGTATCTTGTGTAAATATAGTTCAAATAATTAATTTACCTTGTATGCTATGACTGTACCTCTCCTGGTGTATGTATTTTATTTATTACGTAATTGTTTATAGTACCATATATGTTACGACTGTACATCTTGTGGTGTATGTATTATTTTATAATGGAAGTGTTTAATGTACCATGTATACTATGACTGTACATCTAGTGGTGTACTTATTATTTTGTTATGCAACTGTTTATCTGTAAATTGACAACTTTCCACATCCCACAGAGCCAGTCTCTTATATTGGGATCAATGGAGAATTAATGTATTGTATTGTATTGTAAAGAAATATTTTAGACTATCAGTAAAATGTTTCTAGTATGAGTGGGATTAAAGGGGAGCATTTAAAAGTTTAAAATATACCTGGTTCCGGTGCTTTGCAAGGGAAACTGTGAATGAATTGTGTTCTCTAGAGCTCGCAGTATCGCTGTTAGCTATCAGCTGTGTGTGTTGTGTTGGCTGCAGCAGAAGTAATATTGTGTATTACTTGCTCTCAAGACATCAAGAGGAGGTGATATGGAGCCAATAAATGCTGTCTATATTAACGAAGAGGTAGGGTTTGTTACTTTTTATGTGTTTGTGGAGTCGCACAATACTTGTACTTCTTATTACTGCCCTACAACAACACAGACGACTTTGACAACTTTGTTATATGTGTAGCTAAAATCTCCCGCCAGCTCATTTTGCTTATACGTGTGTTTGAGTCGCATGATGTTGATTATTCCTCTAAATATTATGTGTTGTATAAAATCGTATGAGAGACTGTTAATGTCCTGAAGAATTTTTTTGTCCACTTGAAATTGTATTTTTTTAAACCATAAGTTTATGACTATCTAAAATCGATTTGGAAATGTATGAATAACAATTTTTTGAACATTGTTTCTGCTGTTGGACTACACATTCATTTTATGTGATCCTAGTTGCAGACACTGAAATTGCTCACAGTAATGCAGTTAACTGCGTAGGTGCTGTACCAGGATTTCTAATAAATGGCTTGGTGCTTAGCCTCTGAATAGGAAACAGAAAATGTCGATGGAGAATTCTAAGGCTTCCTTAATTGGTCCTCTGTTTTTTAGAGTGGGAATTAATCAGATGTGATGTACCTCAGGGTAGTAGATTGGCTGCCACAATTGTTTTTAATGTATATAAATGATCTACCCTGTGTTTCATTTAAAAACTCAAAATTTATGCCCAATTTGCAGATGACACAAACATAGTCATTAAAATACTCCAGATTTATCTACAGAATATATTTCAAATTATGCCTTTGAACTGATTAATAAATGTTTTACAGCTAATGGCTTGTCTTTAAACTTTGATAAAACTCAGTATATGCAATTCAGTACATCACACAGATTAACACCATGATATAGACATAAAATTAGCAGACCAGTCCATTCAAGAGGTAGAGAGTGTGAAATTTCTAGATTTGTATATTGATCATAATTTAAATTGGAAGGTACATGTTTCTGACTTACTAAAGTGATTGGGAGCAGCCATATTTACAATTCATACAATTTCAGCTATTGTGATCTCTGTATGAGGCAGCTAGTTTATTTTGCTTATTTTCTCACCTAAGGTCATGTGGAATAATATTCTGGGGTAATTCTACCCATAGAGACAAAGTGTTGATAGACCAAAAGCGTGTAATAAGAATTATGTGTGGGGTTAGCAATAGAACTTCATGTAGAAAGCTATTCAAAAACTAGGGATTTTAACATTGGCGGCCGAGTATATATACACATTAACGTTCTTTGTAGTAACAAATTATACTTTGTTAGAAACAAATAGTTAAATACACAATTATGCCACTACAAGTAAAAATGATCTTCACAAGTATTACAAGTCATCATTTGTTCAAAAAGGGGTCTGATATTCACGGATACATATCTTGTATAAGCTCCCACCTTATATTAAATGTCTAGCAAATGATAAGAATAAATTCAGGAAGAAATTGAAAGAATTTTTAATTGACAACTCCTACTTTGTCGAAGAATTTATTTCTAAGGTATCTACAAAATAAATGCCGGTAGTTTGTGTAAATATAGTTCACGTAATTAATTTACGATGTATGCTATGACTGCACATCTCCAGGTGTATGTACTATTATGTTGTTATGTAATTGTTTAATGTACTATGAATGCTATGGCTGTACATCTTCTGGTGTACGTATTATTTTGTTATGCAATTGTTTATCTGTAAACTGACAACTTTCCACAGAACCAGTTTATTGTGTTTCGATCATTGGAAAATGTATGTATTTTATTGTACTTGTTTCAAGTTTTTACCTACTTATTTATTGTTAACTGACTAACAGAGGAAGCTGTTGCCCCTGTAAGTTATAGTCTAGTGAACTGAATTCACTTTTATTAGTATGCTCAGTGTCGGTTAGTATGTATGAGAATAAGTGCCAGCAAAAATTTCCTTCCTGAAATATTTACTTGTGTAGCAGTAGCAACGTGTATGTTTCTGTGTGAGTTATATTCCTATCCTACTAAAATATGTTGGAAATAGCAAATTGCTGTATGTTAGATTACACGGGTTAGTTGCAGCTCATGATACCACTACCTACTTTCCACCAAACTGACAGCAACTATGTGAACACAGATTACTGCTGTTACTTGTGACATCATTGTTCTCCAGGTGTTACAAAATTCGATACTCGGGTAGCTACAAATGTCACTTATGTTACCTGCATACATGATTTTTCTCAGGTGGGAACAAACCAAATGAAATATATCCATAATTGTTTATGGTTAATAATAATGGTTTTCGACATTAGTAGTATTATTATGTGGAATGAAGACAAAAGGTTATAGATTCGCGATGGCATAATGTTTTCAGCACAGGAATCATAACAACCTAAACTGCCCCCCCCCCCCCTTGGCCTAGAAGTTGTAGTTAGATCGAAATGCGTCCTGGACCAGGTGAAAAATTTCGTAAAAGCTGCAGAAATGTGGTATTTTTATACAGCGAAAGCACTCAATCTCTATCAATTTATCATGGCAAGTGAGAAAATTTTTTCTTAACGATAATTTATTAAGACTTTTTCCAATAGAGCTAAGCTGAAATGTGCCAAGAACTTATCGTATGTGGATATCCCAAAAATACAGATTTTTTAAATTCTTATTAAATAAATTTATGTAAATGTCGTATTAGGTTTGGCCCACCTGAAAGGGGAAAAAAAACAACCTGTTTCCGCGCAAATCCTGCTAGTAACATTTTTAGCTGAGTATGCGTCATATCCAGCAACAGAGTGATGTCATAAGCAACATTAGTTGAAGAGTTTCTGCCGTCGTTGAGCGCATGGCGGAAAGTAGCAGTATTGGGAACTAGAATTAACCAGACTTAGCATTGTGGACCTAGTTGCACAGATTATCGATGACGCCAATTTCATTATGGAAATAATTTGTATTAACTCTTCAGAGCTCTCATGGTTTTCATTAGAGGTTTACATCATTTCCTGAAGTTATTCCATCTTACTATCTGGAAGTCATAGAGAGAGTGTGAGATGAGTGTTCTAGTTCCCATTATTTATGTGTTGAAGGAATTTAATATGTGCGTTTGGTGTGCTGGGTTCAGTGATACTTTATAGTTAGGGTTTTGTGAATATGTATTTACTTCTTTAAAAAATGGATCATTATATTGCCCTTTCAATGTTGAAGATTGAGTTTTCTAATTTTTAAATAATCTTCAGTAGTTTTATTTCTGAATACTGAGATTTCTTAGTTATTTTTTTTTTCCCAGAATATGCTACAAGACACCGAACAAGAGGATTCAGTATCTGTGTCCATTCCTGATAGGTATGGTAGTTCCTTATCATTATATCATTAAACCTGTACCACTTGACATGTACATTCATGTTACCCTAAAATGTGACCACTGATATTTAGCTATTCCAGTTTAATGTGCCATATTTTTGTAAGAATAGAAATATTCTTGGCATTGTATATAGATAAAGTTATTTTGGGTTACTAGCTAAGTGAGTCAATTGATGAAACATTGTGTTTTCTTCTCAAAAAATTGCAATTACATGTAGGAATTTCCAGATTTTTTTTCTAATAGGTTTTTCTTTCTCATAATTGCCTCTTCTTATCTCTCTGACACTTAAATGTTTCTCCTAGATTATGTGGATACCTATGAGTTTAGGTGTATAGTTTTTTTTTTTTCAAGTATTACACCATAGCATACTGGTTCAAAAACTGTGACCACAGTCTCAAAACAGTTAGCTGCAGTGATAGTTCATAAAGCAAAACTCTTGTAAACTATGTCAAATAGAGCCACTTCTTCCTACAAAAATACTACCAAGTTGCTGCTTCAGACCTCCCAACACACGGCCACCGATCTCTCCAATGCTTTGATAAACTCTCTTCCAATACTCTGTGTTGTTTTGCTGCCACTGACAAATCATGACTTACTGTTTTATGTAGCTTTATGTATCTCCCCTCTGCTCAACACAACCTCCCTTCAAACACTGTGTCAGGGAGTGCAGGACAACTTCTCCAATATCCATGACCTTCTCTATGTAATTATTCCCCTGCACTTGTTTCTCATAAACCTGATATGTCATATCACAATTCAGTTTGCACAATTTGAGTATTGGATAAGATGCTGTGAAGAAAATATGTGTATTACTTTCCATACATTTTATATAATTTCTATTTCTTCTATTATATTTGATATAATATGCATAATGAGGTGATATTTATCAATATAATTCTTTATCCAAACTTTTTTAATAAAGGAACTGAAGTTATTTTCTCTTTCTTTTTATAGGTTAGAAGTTGAGCTTCAACCGAACAATTTATTTTTGTGTTGTCAGAAAAGTGATGTTAATGCAGTAGAAAAGTTACAAATTACATCTAACCTATTTGTTAATTCTGATTTGAGCTATATCAATATATATAATGAGAGCATTGATAACAACATGTCCAAATCAGTCCATCACAATATACTTGTACTAAGTGTCTTCAGTTTTTCTGCACAAGGGAATTGCTAATAAAACATGTTTTTAATCATGACCTATGGGTAAACACACCATTATATGTTTGTCAATACTGTGGCCATGTTTTCTTAAATGTATTTGAATTTAAAGCCCATAACTTTCAAACTACATTAAATGAGCTATCACTAATTGGCCATGCTTGTGCAATCTGTGCAGAATTTTTTCTATCCTGGTGCACTCTAATCAAACATGTATTTAGCCATATCTCAGCTGTTGCAACTCCCTTGTATGTTTGTACATATTGCTCACAAGTATTTGAAGATATGGCAAAACTCCACTGTCATCAATACTCCAGGAACACTTCACAAGGAAGGTAAGATATTGGCTGTATTCTTATTGATATTTGGTTTTAATCTGTGTGTAAAAATAATTGTTTTGTGACCAAAAGAAATGCGTAAAAAATGGCATTGTATGTAACTCGTTATAAAAATTTTAGTACAATAGCATGCTTCTAACTGACTTATGTCTACAGATGAAATGCCAGCAAATATCTGTGACATTGCGATAGGTGATGGTCTCGGGCATCCTGTGATGAGTCTGCATATTTTAGGGGGTGCAAAATTCTCTCTGTTAGTTTCAGTTGATTTAAGCCATAAAGGACAGAGACATTCAGCTTGATAATATGGCATTGGTATTCAAAACTAAGACTTTGTCCATAGTTATGCAGAGGTATTTTCAGTTCTAATGTATTGCAAAGTTGGTAAAGTTCAATATTTGATTCATATATTTGCTATGTATATGAAATGCAGAGACTTCAGTTTTTTACAGTTTTTATTATAAATCACTTAAATTATAATAAGTTCCAAGAAATCTTAGAACTGCTGTAAGTTTGTCCTTAATGGTTTTAAACACTTTATGTTAAGCAGCTAGAGCTAGATCATATGAAAAATTAACTCACAGTGGTTATCTATGCTTTGATCCTTACTTTAGATATAAGGCAGTTGTGGGGCAAGTACTCTGTATGAAATGTTCATTCTTCATTTTCCATGAACTACTGGAGTTTGATGTAGCATTGCCTCTTGTTGATGGTTAATTTAGATGGTGCTGTACCTACACATGACTAAAAAGTGAACGTTGAGTTTTAATTTGATGTGTGATTTAGTTTTTTTAAATGGCTAGTGGTTGAATTGGATTACTTTTGCCTATGGCTTTACACCTCGTCGAAGTTGAAGTTATTAGGATCTCAAAATAATTGTGACTGGGAACAGGAAGGAATTTACCAAGGATTTTTGTAGGAAGCATCCCAGATTTTGCCTGGAGTGATTTGGGAAAACTGTGGAAACCCCAAATCTGTATGCCTGGACGGGGATTCGAACCCGCGGCCTCCAGAATACGAGGCCAGAGCGTTACTGCTCACCCAACATGTTCAGTGGGAATATTGTTTCTTAGTTTTGAGTTTTCATCTAAATTTTTTAAAACTTTATAACAAAAAAGGATGACAAAAATCAGCATTTACAGTTTAAAACATCGAGAGGGTTCATAATTTAGTTTCTGGGCAAGCAGTGAATACGGATGTATGTATCGTTAATGACGAAGCATTCTGCAAAGATGTGCGCAGAATTTGTTAAGTGCTAAGACAAAATAAATGTGAAAATGAATCCCTCATTAGTGTTTTAACAAAGTTTCCATAAATTTTGTGTCCTAATTTGTTACTATGAAACAGACATTCATCCCCTATGGTATGCCAGAAAAATCAACAATTAAAACAGTGGGTACAAGGCAGTGGCCTTCTTGCCTTTCGCCGGAAACACCTCGGGGAAAATCGGCAGAATCCTCGCACGACATGATATAAAATCATTCTACCGATCACCAGCTAAAATACGGGACTACCTCCGTTCAGTCAAGGATGATCTTGGCCTAAGAGTTCCGGGGATTTATAGCATACCGTGCGAGTGTGGAAAGACCTATATCGGTCAAAAGATCCGCACCATAGAAACCCGGTGTGAAGAACATAAACGCCACCTCCGCTTGGGACAGTATAGCAAATCAGCGATCGCCGAGCACGTATACGACCATGGCCACAAAGTAGAGTTCAATAACGTTAGGATATTGGCTAGAACATCACATTTTTGTGAATCTGTCATCAAAGAAGCGATCGAAATTCGACTGGCCGACACATTTAACAGAGACAGTGGTCTATGTCTCAGTGAGGCATGGAAACCTGCCTTGGCAAATATCCGCAGAGAACGTTATATTTCCGTACACCTGCCGCCATAGAGGGCTTCATATTAGCTCAGGCTGGAACAAGAACCTCAGCCACGCCCACAGGCAGCCAGCCGCCAGTTGGTTGCAGGCCTGGCTCATAGTGAGCCTTCGCCGAGGCCACGCGGAGATGTACGAGTATATAAGGAAGAGCGGCACCCGAACCATCTCAGTATCTGTGGGTCAGCCGACCAGTACAGTGGATAGACTACTGTGGATATTTTAATGAAAAGTGAAAGTGTACCTTGACTTTGAGTGATTTGTACCAATTTGTCTGCGTCTTTGTGGAACCTATATTGAGTCTCATGCAAACTAACTAATTAAATTAATCTATTTTTTTGGCGTCGTATATAGGTCATGGACCCATTAGTGCCGTCCATTAATTATGTGATGGGGGCGACGAAATTCACCAAATCTCACCAATGGGGAGAGCTTGACGGAAATCTCACGTGAACGTTTGAAGTTCTTGAAGAAGAGTAGTGCTAAATAAGGTCTGAAAAAACTACGTGCTTGGTCAGGAAGGTGGGGCCCTGTCAAAATCTGACATCAACTTAGCGAAGGCGGCGGTCCGACCTCATCTCAGCAAACCTCACCATGGTGCATGGAATTCCGGGAAAACACGTAATTAATGAACACCCCCCTTACTGTAGGAATAACAATTGAAATATTCTGCAAGAGGTGGAACTCTGTTTATTGATTGGGTTGAAAATTGTAGGCCAGTAACTAGCGAATAATACACCAGTCATTTGAGCCAATTGGGAGAGAGGAATCCAAAATTAACGAACAGTATATCCTTCTTTAATCGAGACAGTATACTTACCCACAAAAGAGCCTAAAGCAAATTAATGGAAGAGGATTCTAGCCTGTAAATTAATATCAAGCATACATAATGTTTTCACAATTGCCATTTGAGTGTGTGACACAACTCACACAAGATGTTTTAGTTTTTGAAATGTTTCCCCTATCGACCTGTTCTTCACTTCCTCCTCGCCATTCCTCTATTTAGTCTATCCATATTGTGTGTGTTTGAATCTGTTCATGCTTTCAGGAGTCATTTTATCGAATGTGTTTGTCACATATCTGTCTTATCTATGTTGATGAACTTCCTCTCTGTGTATTGAAGTTAATGCAGAGTCCATATAGTCTAAATTTCTTGCTAACTATTATAATACCATCTGGAAGAATCTGAAAATCATTAAAGATGTCAAGCTCACAATGTCATTTGCATAGCGGATTTTTTAGCCTTGTACCTTTTATCCTGATTCTTTTATCAGCTTCTTCTGAGATATTATTAGAGCTTGTTTCTGAATATAATTGAAGAGTGGCAGGAATGGTATACATACTTCCCTAACACCTTCTAAAGTCTTCATTTCTTATATAGCATTGTCTAGAACTTTTGTTTGCCATCTTTAATTCTAGTTAAGCATAATTATTGTGTTGATTCCATTTTCGTTAATACACATGCGTTTTAGCTAAGGAGTATGTGGTATTTATCATTGTTAAAAGTTATCACTTAGTAAGGAGAGCACTGAAAACAACTATTTGATGATTAAAAAGTTCCGAACAAAAGATATATATATATATATATATTAATTATAGATAAATATTTAAGTACATTTAATGTAACATTTTATTCACAAATATTTTTGTTAAAAATATAGTCATTTATTTCAAATATTTCGTTTAATAAGGAACTACAACTTAAATGTATATATATGGAATAAAACAAGTTTCATATTTCTGTTATGATATTGATTGCTGTATTGCATAATAAAAGATGCTCCTGTCGTTGTAAATAAGATTTATTACTCATTGGGTATCTGCCGTGGATATTTTTAACAGGTAAAATTTTAAATTCCTGATTTAAGGTTTCTGTAGAAGCAAAAGTTATTTATTTGATAGTATTAATTTTATTTGTATTTCTAGTATTTAATATATAGCATTTTACTTCATCAGCATCTGAATGTAATAGATTTACAACCAAATTTATATTACAATTTTAAGGTTCAACTAACATTTTGTGCAATTAGTTAGGGTTCTTAATATTAGATGTCCTCGGCTGTTGAGTTTCAAAACCAGTGATATATGTTACTTACAAATATAGTATATATGACAATTTATTTCAACTAGTTGAAAAACGTAAAATATAAATCAAAGTTACATATAAATATACTTATGCAATATATTGATTTTGTCACTACATATTGACACATATGCTTTGCGGTTTCTAGGGATCATTGTGATTCTACAAGTAGTGCTTTCAAGGATGAGCTTCAAGAAACTGGCATACTGGAAGAACCAGCCACAATCTATGGCTATAATATTAATATTAAAAACAAAAAATGCAATATGATACACCACTCTAAAAAATCGTCACCTGTGAGTAAATTAAGTGAGACCTCATATTTGCATTCTTGTAGGCTCAAAAAGCACCAGAAAACTGATGCATGTAATATCACTTCCTATGGTGTAGTTTGTAAAGAAAATTTGAGGTGTTCTGATGGACTTAAAAAATATCAGAGGATTCGTTCAGTACTGAACTCATTTCCAAGTGAAATTTGTGATAAATCATTTATCTATTTACAGAATCTTAAAATATATCAAAGGATACATGCCAGCGAAAGCCCATTTTCTTCCATGGTTTGTGCGAAATCATTTTTAGTGTCTGGGTCTGTTAAAAACCATCAGAAAATTCATTCAGAAGAACGACCGTTTTCTTGTGAAGATTGTAAAACATCTTGTAAGCCACTTCGTCATGTTAATAATCATCAGAAGATTCATTTGAGTGAACGCCCATTTCCATGTGAAGTATGTGGAAAATCTTACACAAAACCTAACAAACTTAAAGAACACCATAGTATTCATTTAGAAGAACGTCCATATTCTTGTAAAGTTTGTGGAAAATCTTTTAGAGTCTCTGGCGGCCTTAAAGAGCATCAGAGGATTCATTCAGGTGAACGGCCTTTTTCATGCGACGTTTGCGGAAAATCGTTTACGCAATCTTGTAATCTTAAAAGCCATCAGAAAATTCATTCGGGTGAGCGCCCGTTCTCTTGTGAAATTTGTGGAAAATCGTTTACACAATCTGGCAGTCTTAAGGGGCATCGGAGGATTCACTCAGGTGAACGCCCATTTTCCTGTGAAGTTTGCCGAAAATCGTTTAAACAATCTTGTGCTCTAAGAAACCATTGGAAAGTTCATTCGGGTGAGCGTCCATTTTCTTGTAAAACTTGTGGGAAATCATTTGCGCAATCTAGTAACTTCAAAAAGCATCAGAAGATTCATTTAAGATAAAATTTATTTTCTTGTAAAGTTTCTTGAGAATGTCTAGGACTCTTAAATGTCATCATATAATTCATTCCTGTTAACTCCTATTTTCTCTTGACGAGTTGTGGAAAATATTTTATCCAATTTGGTATTCTTAAAGTACATAGTAATATTATTTTCTTTGACAGAACGCTTTTCTTTGAATTATGCATACATTTTTTAGTCAGCCAGACAGTGGAGGATTCGTTTGGGTAAACACCCATATCTGCGGCTTTTAATGATTTTAATTAATAAATCTCCATTAATGCTCATTTCCTTGCAAAGCATGTGTAATTCGCTTATACCATTTAGGGTTTTTAAGTGGCATCAGTTGACTCTGTTGAGTGAACATTTCTGCCTTGATTTTTGTGTAAAATAAGTTCTACCTATCAGAGCGCTCAAACTACATTTAGAGATTTGCTTGGGTCAACGACCATTTTATTGTCAAATCATTTGTTATCTTAAAAGGACTTATAATTTTTTATCAAATAAATCCTTTTATGTAAATGAAAATTATTGTATGTATGCCTAGAATATTCATAAGAATGATAGGTGATCACTAATTTTCTTGCAAAGCTTGCTTAGTTCTGAAGTAACCCAGAGGTTTTATTCAGATGATTATTTGTTTCCATTTTGAATGCATGAAATTTTTCGCAAGTTGTTCAGAATTATAAATGATACAGCCGATTTTTGTGTTACTGAGAAATTCATATATTATCTCGTATCATTAGGGTTTAATAGAATTCTGTCAGATCTGAATCTCATTACATGTTAAAATAATTCAAAATTATTTTTTATCCTTTAAAATTGAAAAGGCATTAGAGGGTCTATTACATTTTTGCATGTTTCCTCTTCCTGCTTTTTAGTTTGGAATGTATAGCAAAATGTCTGTTTACAATCAGGGATATATTTTATAGTAAAACATGTTTTGTTTTTGCATTTCAGTGCACATGTTCTCTTTTTTTACTAACTTCTGTATAAATAAGAATAATGTTTGTGGTTAAAGTCATATCCTCTATGCCATTTTTACTAATACAGTCTTGATGTTCCAGTAATTAGTGTTTATTAACTTATTTTCTATCAACTTATGACATTTTCTATTGTGTTGGGTGTTTTAGGGACTATTTTACTTTTATATGTTAAAGAAATTACAGAATTAAAAATTGTGTCATTACATAATTTCCAAGATGACCTTAGCAATACTTTATGGGACCATTAATAATGATTGTTGGATAATGTTTGTATTAATTTTTGTGAGATGTTTGTAATACTTCCAATATAATCATAATGGTTTGTATTTCATATTTTGATCATTCTTATTGTGTATGGAAAATGTCAATTGGTTGAACGTTTCTCACCAAAGATTATGAATAAAAAGTTTATTCACTGCAATTGTAATCTTTTACCAATAATGGTATTTGCAACCATTCATGAAATACATTTTTGTACCTCCAGTAATATTTGGCTATTATCTATCATTCTGAAGTCATATTAACATTTAGCATTGCGAAAGAAAATATGAATCTGATATAATAGAATTTCAAGAAATTACATATTCTTGTTTGAAGAAAATATTATTATTGACTACGTTTATAAGATATAACTTTATAAGGGTCAAGGTTTTGAGAAAAATGCGATTATATATAGTCAAAGGAAATGAAATATCACTTCAGTATTGACTCATTATTGTGGTTATAAGTGATATCCATACCCTAATAAAGTAAAATATTTTTATCATTAATTGTATAAGTCTGCAGGCGCTTATGTTCCTGGTTGTCAACTATTGCTTTGAAATTGCTGAGTAGAAATATCCTCTTGGAAATATTACATTTTAATTAAATATTCTTCTTAAAGCACTAAGAATTTTTTATTAACTGAATTTCATTTATTTTATCTGATATCATCTGTCTTAATAAAATTTGATTACAAATGGGTTGAACCACTGTTCATGTTATGTATTAACTCAGAATGGACGTTGGCAGTTTATTTACTCGGCATATTTATTTATATATATTATTAAGTCTATTATTAGTCTTGTACAACCGATTAAGAACAGAAAAATGGGTAGCTGCCTCAGTGTTTTCAAATTACATTGGAAAAAAAGAGTGTATGTGCTACCAATAAATTGGAATTGAATAATAACAATCTGAAGAAAATTTAATTGTGATGATAATTTCCAAATACACCCATATATACCTTTTCTTGTATTGACATACTTGTGCTTTTAATGAATTTAAATTTTGAAATCTTCTAACTGTTTGGCAGCTTGTGGTCATAGTAATTTTAAAATATTTCAAATTTTTGGAACTGCCAGCTTTTGGTCTAAGTCATCTTTTCCACTCAATGCACAACTTTTAATTCTTCCAATATTATCTTTCTATTCATCATCACTAATATACACCTTGTACACTCCCTTTACTATTCACCCTCCTCTGGTTTTCCCATGAATCTTATTTCGTATTGCTTTATTATATCAATTACTGATTGTAATCTCCAGTAATTTCCAGAGACCAATCTAGCAGCTATTCTTCCCACCCCGTCTGACTCCTGAATTTGAAACCCAAAATGTGGGTCCATTTTTCACGACCACCTTTAAAATAGTCGGACTAGTTTTCTAATCCAATTCCCTTCTCTGGTACCTTACCTCGTCATTCTTTTCCCTTAGGAGTTTAAAACCTTTTCCTGCTGCCAGTCCAATGTGTACTGCCCAGTTGAGTTGATACTGAATGTTCTGCCAAGGTATTTATATTTCAAGTCTTTGACATATAATTATTTCCCCGTTTAATAACCAATCTCTTGTTTTTACTTGTGTACCCAATAAACTGAAACTTCTATGCATGTATCATCTCATATCGAGCAGTTAGATACTCTGTCCAGATCATCCTATAGGTGTTCATATTCTCCGGTTTTGATTTTAATATATAAAGTAATTTGCAAGTGACTTTAGTTCTTATAGTAAATCATTAACACAATTATTCACTAGTACTGAATAATTAATAGTAATGGTCCAAATTAGTTACCCCTGGCACTCCTATTTTCACTTTATTTATTTATTTATTGACACTACATTTCCCACTTTCTCTATCTTTCTACATTTTATTAATTCTACTACCCAGCAAATAACATTATAATCCTCTGCAATACCTTATTTAGTACAATTTTAGAACTCACTCTGTCATAACCTTTAAAAAGATCTAGTTTTACACAGTCTTATTGCCTCCCTTGTGCATTTCAACCAAAATATCTTGCATGCAGCCTACTTACTGTTATTTGCGTGAATATTATTGCTTAAATCAATGTCGTAGAGTATAAAACCACCTACATTGTGCAAAGAAATGTCTGACTCAGATATATATCAATGTCTCTATTAATTTACCTACCATTTCTATCAAGTTGATAGGCCTGTAATTTTATGGACCAGTGCTGCTATTACACTTTTACATTACTATGGTAATCAGCAAGAATCCTGACCCAAATAACGTTTCAAAATAAAGTAGAATATCACATCCTGGTTTCTTCTAGACATCAGAGGTAATATTATCTGCACCAGCCACTTGCTGCTGTTTTAGTTGCTTGACAATACCCTAAAAATGAATTTCAAATTGTTTAGTCAGCTGATTCTCCAATTTATACACTTCTATTTCTGAACCATTGTCCCTAATCATCTCACTAAATTATTTTCTGATTTTACTTACCTTTTTTAAATCCTTAGTAGCTTGTTCACCATCCTTATTTATAATTGTCTGAATACCTTGCCTTCCATCAGTAATCTAATATAGCCATGGAAATCTTTAGATGCATCCATCAGTGGTCTCTATGGACCAGTAATATTCTTTGTAAACTTATCTTTTGGCATGTTCTTTGGTATTATTAATTTTTGTTTAGTTGTCTCAAGTATTCCCTGCTGCCTTTATGTATCTTAACGTTGTTCTCTTAGCACCAGCCTCTTTAACCTCCTTGGCTCCCTATTTTAGTCTGTAGGTTCGGTACTTCTCTTCATTTTTAGTTTTGAAATAAATATTTCATCACACTTTTTTATGTCCTTCAAATCTCCCCTCATTTACTCTTCTGTAGTTGTGCCATCCTTCCATTTGCTAAAACTTTTCCCAACATATCTCTTTAATTATAAAATTCCTGCTCTAAGTTTTGGTAACTGACTTATCGAATCCTCCAGTATCCATCAGAACTGTTTCATGATCACATATCTTCAGTTACATGACAATTCACAAAGTTATCACCAGATATCCAATATATATCATCCATGGTGTTTTGCTCTAAGACTTAAGTGATGCATCCTTTCTATATTAGAATAATTCCAAATCTCTGTTCCCTTGCGTTATTCATCTTATTTCTTATCCATTTAACTCCAACAATCACCTTTCTATGCTCACTTTTAAATTCTGCATATGTATTTAGGTTCCCCAAGACCCTTGTCATCAGCATTCATTCTTCTGTTACAGTAACCAGCGTACATCCTGATTTTTCTTTATCTCCCCAGTGATTTTAAAAAGTAATTCATCATCATAATCTATGAACACCAGTGAAGTGTAGTATTATTTGCTGACCAGTATGAATACCCCTCCACAACTTTCGTTCTGTATCTGTATTAAACTCTGTAATCATTGGGGAAAACATCATTATGTAGTACTCTTTCATTTAACGAAGACTCTACCCCTATAATTGCTTGTATTTCATTTATCTCTATTAAGTTTGCAAAATTTAATACTTTGTTCATTATACTTCTACGGTTCACCAATAATACTATTATTACTAGCTTTTGTGATATATTTTTCCATTAACTATCATCTTCCTAGTTCTATACCTGTATGTCGTTTTGTTCAACTGCTTTATTTTTTGTAATTTTTCCCCCATTGTGGATCTACAATCAGTATCACTTTGATAAATTCAGCCGAGATATCTTAGATCCTCACTTGCGCACTTTAAGACCAAGTCCGATTTTACCTATCAGAGTGAGTGGTAATGCTCTGGCCTCGCGATTGGAAGGACGCGGGTTTGAATCCTCATCCGGCCAACCAGATTTGTGTTTTCCATATTTTGCTCCATGTAAATGATACATTGTTTGCTTTACAAAGGCCATGGCAGAATTCCTTCCCATTCATTGCCTCCACCTCTAATGACCTCAACGACGAAGAGGCCTAAAGCTCAAGTAAATTAAAATGGCTATCAGCGCTGACTCACTTCCATTCTGTAGTTTAGGTGTTGATTCCACTACCACTAACATGATTTCCGAGACTTATGTTTTAAAGTATCACCACAAAATTAATTTAACTCAAAAATGCAAAAAAATATCAAACATATAAAAAAGTATACCACATCTCTCCTCTTATTGCATAGATCAGCTGTATATATTTAAAATCTTAACTGAGTTCAGAAACCCTTATTTGAAACTCCACACTACACATACTAATAAATGATTGAATTCATTAGAAATTCGCATGAAGGAAACAATGACTACCAACATGTTCAACTGATTTAAATACAATAAATAAATCAGAGTTCTCTCAAAGATGCAAATAGTAAATTTGACTGATCTAAGTGAAACAGATCCGCTGTAATGTTACGTACTGAGAATATCTAGATTTTTTCCTGATGCATCCTTACATTAAGAGTTCAATTTCCTTTTAAAATCTGAAATAAAATACTCAAAATACTTAGTCCTTTCCAACTAAGCTACACTATTCAAACATTTATCATCAATGAACGAGTAATGCTACTTCTTCTAATTGAACACATTACCTTTACGTAAAATAACTATTTTCTCAGTCCTCACAATACACTAGTTTTCTTTGCACAATTTATATGTATTTTAACATCCCTCTGACCTCATTCTTTGTTTCTCCTTATTATGACTCGTTCCTCTTTGCCACCTATAGAACTCAGAATACTAACATTACTCAAAAATATTTACAAAAAATATACACATCCTCAGTATTTCAGTAACACATATCTATAAATCACGTCTGTATTATGTATATCCGTTATAGTGTGTCTACCTCTATATGGTTATAGCGGAAATATTGACTTTAGATTGTGATAAAGTTTAAACGCAGCCTGTACCAGAATCTTCTAGTTGCAGCATAAGGTACAAGAAATTTTATTATCTTTAGTATTGGTAATTTCATGAGCGCCATGTTAGTGACACGGCGTCTGTCGCGATGTAAACCACTCCCGAATATCACACTAGAAGACATTTGTAAGACTTATCATAATTATCCATAGAGTGAATTTTAGTTTGCGGGGCTACAGCGGATTTCGTTTAGGGAAGGGAAGGGGTGTTGAGTCAGGTAAGGGTAGGCTTTATAGTGATGCTGCCCTTAAAAAATCAATAGAGCAAAAAAAAAATTTCCAAAATTACGATGTCGGGGGGGGGGGACCCAGATACTTTTGGGGGGCCTTGAGCCCCCTCCCCCCCTGGATCCGTCACTGAGTTGTCTAATATATCAGGCAGCGTAATTATGATTCAGCGACATTTCTATCCCGCAATGATACATGGCAAAGACGCTTCAAACTCTTTTGAACGCAATGGAAAACAAATTCGAGGCCCTAGAGTCTCAATATTTACGTGAGAAATGTAAATGTTTCGAGTAGTATACAAGAACTTTGAAAATAAAAATTAATTTATTGCAATTTTGTGTAGAATCCATATGGAAGCAGTTTAAAATTTCAGATTATGAATGATGAGAGGGTAAGCGTTTACTAATGTAACCAGATAAAAGTAATAATTAACCTGGCGAGCAAATTATCGTTGCTCTAATTCACAATTAATTTTAGAATATCTTGTGGCCAAATGGTATGTAATACAGGGTGCTGCAGCATAACTTCCTTTTTTCAAAACTTAAGGAAACCCATTGTATCAATCAGATTATTTTTATTTGTTTTTTATAATGTAGGCACATACATAAAGTCTTTTTTAGCTTAGTTTTGAAGATCAAACCAGGTAGGTGACGTCCCCCATTCTGCACACACCGAGTAAACCGATTCCTGGTATTTGTCATGACTCCCGCCAGCATAGCAGGCGTTATGTTGGCAATTTCTTCCTGGATGCTGGTCTTCAAATCTTGTAGAGTCCTTAGATGGTTCACATAAACATGGGATTTAAAAAAAAAAACCATAGAAAAAAATCACAAGTGGTCAAATCGGGAGAGCGGGCCTGCCACTCCAAATCGCCCCTAATTGAGAAGAGGTGCTCTTGGAAGTGTTCCCTCAAAACAACCATCGATGCTCTTGAAGTGTTTGCCATTGCACCATCTTGTTGGAACAAAGTGTCCCATAAGTCCAACTCATCTAGCCGTGGGGGGGGGGGGGGGGAATACCTGTAACATGTTTACATACCGGTCCGAATTCACTGTGACTTCATTTTCCTCAAAGAACCAGGGACCAATAATTCCACCTGAGGAAATTGCACACCACACTGTGACTTTAGGTGAATGCAAAGGCCTTTGACGCAATTGTCGAGGATTGGTGTTAGCCCAGTAGCGCATGTTTTGTTTGTTGACGGATCCACACAAATGAAAATGGGCTTCATCACCCAAACAACAATAACGTCCTCAGGAACGTCTTCCAGAAGAACCTCACACTCGTTCCTCCAAGAATTGAAGTCACGTTCAGAAAGTTCGTACACAACCGCCATCTTGTATGGATGGAAATGAAGATCATCATGAAGAATTCTCCTCACAGAACGATCAGAAATACCAAAGGCAGACGCATGTTTACGCGCAGAACGTCGTGGCGATCGCAACATTGAAGCTCTCACTGCCTCAGTGTTCTCAGGTGATCTAATGGGCCCAGGGCTCCAGTTCTTCGACTTTCTCGCACTTGCAGTTCGTCTGAACGTAGTGACCCGCGTAACAATTGATTTCCGGTCCGGGACAGGGTACAACGGGGCTAAATAAAAGCGATTCCGAAAAGCGCGCTGGGTTGCGATCACAGAAAATTAGGCCTCAACGGCAAAAGTACGCTCTTCAATGTTCCAACGCATGATGGCGACTGAACTGTATCACGCCTCTCGAACGAGACCACTAGCGCTGCGCTACGATATCAACCGACTGAATGGCGCGCATGCTGCCGCACCCTGTACGGCATAGATGCGCTAAAGACAATAATCATTAAAATGACAGAGTTGACTGGGTGACAAAGATGTCAAATCAGCAACTTACTTCACAAAATATTTTGCAGTAATATTTTATGCATGCATAATTAGACAACCTCCCATGAACTGAATGAAAAGAGAAATTGCTTTTCCCTCCCTCGCCGTTGAACAACCTTTTGCGTCTAAAACAGCAACGGTAGCAGAAGCGAAAATATTTTCTTTAGCGTTCCCATCCCATGCAATACTCCTTTTTTACATATATATAACAAAATTTCATGTACAATAATGTGTTGTGACGCTACAACTGCTTTTTTTTTCTTTTTTTTTGGCGTTAAAGAATAACTGCTTCCACTAACAGATTAATCATATCGTATTACAAAAATAAATAACCTATATAAAAATTGACTCAAATAATTTGTAGAAATATTGTACCACGTCCTTTTCTTTTTTGTGGTTTTAGGGCGCGTCGACAACGAGGTCATTAGCGCTGTTCTTTTTCATAAAACTGATATAATCATTTGAGGTTCTGCTATCAGAAATCTAACCCTCTGAACTTTACACAGTGTCTGGCACTTTGTCGAATCATTGGGGAGTAGCATACTGGCCCATGAATCATCACAAGGAATATTGTATAACACAGACAAATGCACATTTAAGTGCCATGTAATTGCTGCGCCGATTTTGGTTTAGGAAAAAAGCATTAACGTGAATCTTAGTCTTTACAGTCCAGTTAGTTTCTTAAAAGTGACAAATTCTCAGAATCGAACAGTGTTAAATAAATATTCACGAACAGGAGGCTTTCCAGCGGCAGCCATTAATGAGGCTGTTAACAGGATTGCCCACTATAACGATGAGACAAGCAACTATGAGCAAGAAATATCAACACCGCAGATAAATTGTGTTCACCATTCATAGCAATGGTTTTAATATTAGTTTTGTTTCAAGAATTGTTATTCCTTATAAATTAAAGGAAAATTTACAGCTAACAACGACAGATATTTAGTTAGGTGCTGGATCGACGTATAGTACCGGTATGACATATCACCATAAGGTTATTAATTCTAGAGGTTTAAATCGGAGGATTAGGTTTCACATGGTAAATGTACGGTAATAGAATAGCTGTTCTGCGAGCGGAGAGGACTGTAGGAGCAGCTGAGTCAATTAACGCGGCAGTTTGAAATGCAAAATGTACTGTACTTGATCCTGGACAGGAAATTATTTTTCAGTTTAGAGAAAGCCAATAATAAGAAAATTGACGGTGCGGACCAGTATCAGGAAAATGTGGCCCCACCTATTGTCAGATTTTGTTGGAAACTCTCCCCGGCAAAAGGTTTCCCATGCATAAATAACTTTGTAGCCGTGAAACGTGTAGAATTGGTATGACAATAGGCTACTTAACAGTATTGAAAATTTATTACAAATTGTAGTCATTCGCGTAGATTAAAGTTTAAGAAAGCAATTTTTGTTAAATTTGGAAAGAAAGCTGGATTATTTTTAATAAAAAAAATGCTAAATAAAAATGAGATTTTTCTTATCTCTTCTCACGTGACAGAAAACGCTCTAGGATTGGTGGCCACTTTTGTGACGTCACATGCCTGCAAATGCTGCAGCTACAGATGGAGTGTTTACAACTATTTTTACTGTTTGTTGCTGGTTATATGGTATTGCTAATGAGATTTCGTGTTGAAAACAAACTGGAGAACAATTTGCAGAAGTCTACAGCGGAAAACAACGAAATTAGTCGCCTTATTTGTCGGGCTAACTATAGGAGGGTTGAATGATAAATGTTGCCTCCACCTTCATAACTCCTCAACAAATGATAGCACTGGTATGCGGCAGGTACTGGCCATGGAGGTAGGAAAAGAGAGGAGACAATGTGTCGCTAAAACTGCGAAGTCGCCTGCAAACTCTGGATCCGACCGCGCATGCGCGACCGCCATATTCGTAGATTCAAAACATTGGTCTGTTTTCACTATCTTCCGTGATGTGAACATTTCAAGTTCTGATATTTCAAGGTATTTTATAATGCCATCTTGTGTTGCCTATGGTTGCACAAACAGAACAAGTAGGGAACAACCTGGAATAACATTCCATAGATAAGACACGTTGTAGTTTTGTTCTTGAAGTGTATGTAATTCGGTGTCTGCAAGGATAGGGCCTGTCATAGATTTACAATGCCTGTTAAAAAGATTATTCACAGCTCTCAATAGTACGACGGTGTTATCAAATATTTTTTTATGCAGAGAACCATTCTATCTTACTATTTTTCATGTACTAATACTTTAGCCTTTTTGTAAAAGAACATTCAAAGTCTGTGCTAAGGGGATCAAGTTACCATGGCGCCACAGACTGATGATGAATTCTTAAGTAACTTAATGAAACAAATTGAAAGTAAAGAACAAAATTTTTTGATATCATGCTTAGTTCTCTTTTCATTTGTTCCAGGCCACTTTTCGACCTATCCACCTAACTTTTCAGACTATTTCTCGAGAACTAAGCGAAACGTAAAAAAAAAAAAAAAAAATATTTTTTGTTTGACTCAATAAGCATACCACGCTAATGATAGAATCCCCTTGCACTGATGCTGCTGGCGAATTAAAATAGGTGTATCCACCACCAGTTCATTATCTTCTGAGTAAGCCGTGTTTTATTTTATTTTTTTTAATTGCAATGGAGCACACGCTATGGTGGCAATTTCCCTACACACCCAACTTCCCCCTATCCTACACCCACCCACTTTTGCCCTCTACAAATTTTAACTTTAAATTCTTTTAACGTTTTCGGTAGGTTATTCATCATTCCCCTTGGTAACTCATTCCAATCCCTGACACCCTTACCTAAAAAAGAAAATCTTCCCACACCCTTGAGCCTGAAATCGAGTACCAGCTTGTGGTCATGGTCATCTTTTCCCTTCCATGCACTACGTTTCATACCTATTGCAATATCTTTCCATGCCTCATCGTCAGTATATGCCCTGTACACTCCCATGACCCTCCTCATCCTCCTCCTGTCTTGCAATGAATCCCATTCCAGCTCCTTTATTATATCTGTCACTGATTGCATTCTGCGATAATTTCCAGAAACAAATCTAGCAGCCCTTCTTTGCACCTTCTCCAACTCCTGTATTTGATACTCAAAATCAGGGTTTTAGGAGATATTTACGAGAAAAATGCAAGCTATGCGTTAGTAACAGGTAAGCACAGTTAAATAATTGGATACTGTGGGATATTTTTCTTAGATGCAAAAAAAAATGTAGCTACATATCTGTGATTTTTATTTTGTTTTTCCAACGAAACAGAATTTATTGTTCACTTCATCACACATAGAAACCATGATGTTAAAGTGTTCACTATTAACAAGGAAATAAGTAACGATGCCATGGTATCCGAGGAGCTGCATGGTTAAAGAGAGCTAACGGAATTGAAAAGTAAATTAAAAAAAATATAAAAACAGATGATAAAGGTGTTCCTACAACTCCTGCCTTTCCCATAGGGATTGTGGAGGTAGGGCTTCCCGTTCTCATTACAAACATTGGCACATCCCATGTTCAAATTTTGATTAGGATAATATTTTTTTCATGTGTACATTTTGTTTCGTTTCTGTTTGTTGCTATACAGATTCATGTTTATATTCCAGTAATTCATAAAACTTCATCCAAACGTCTGAAGCATAAATTGTTGCCATCCAAAGAAACTATTTTGAAAAGATAGACTTCCTCCTTAAATTTTTAAACATATCAGAGATAGATAATTATGTACGTTTTCGCGGCGGCAATGCTTGATAAAAACTTCTCGGGTTTCAAGCCGGCTTGAAACCCGAGAAGTTTTTATCATATCAGAGATACTTTATCACGGTAAAATAATGCAAGTGCACGGCGGTGAATAATAGAATTTATTTTAACAATAACATTACTTTAATCCCCATTGTTGACATTTTTACGTGACAATAAAAGTGCATGTTGTCGTTCTGACATAAATGCGTCTATTTAGGCGGTGTTTACTTTTAAAGTGCAAGTAATATTTCAGTACAAAAAACAAATCAAAAAAGTTGTTGGTATGCAAGTAACGTCCAGTTTCAGTTTTGAAGTCTTATTCGGTTATGTTTTTCATGTTTATAATACGTTTACTATCCAAAAATTAGTAAAACTTTCGAAAAAAAAAAGGTTTTGGATTTTCGAAAAAAAGGATTTTCGAAGCTACAAACAACAACTAGTATCCAAAGAAAACGCCTTGAAAATATTATAATAAATAAAATAAAAAATAATTAAAAAATACAAAAATAAATAAAAAATTGTGAAATGAGGATCGAATCTAAGGACCCTAACTTTACTGACACTCGACTTAAACAACGTACTACATCTAACTGAACGAAATTTTAGTGTAAGTCTAAACAGAAAATGATATGTGACTTAGTCGCAGAAATTTCTATGAGCATGTTGCAATTACTTTTTTTCGTATTTCAGCTAATGTTGCAAAACTTAAGTTTTATGGGGAGTTTTTATTGTTATGATTGTACATTGGTATGGTACACACTATTTATAAACCGTATTTCTAAAACTTTGTACAAAAACTCAAATAAACAAACCAGACATTATTTATCTAGAGTGAGCGCTTGCTGGCAAGTGACGTCACGTGTGTCGTTGGCCCGCGCCAGGCATCAAAGGAGTGTTTTGGCGGGCTTTCAAATAGTTGACACTTTAAAGTTGAATTTTACGAAAAAAAAGCACTTGTATCAAAAAATAAATAGTACTTGTTGAATAACGTTTATCAATAAACTATTTTAAAACCATTATAAAAAAGTAGTCAAATAGCCTTATTCTTCCTAGCACTCTAAATCGTAAATGGGAAATTATATTTCCCTATTTAATTATAAGCTTAATGAATATCTTTTGGTCAGGTTCACCTTTTTTTTTATAATTTCTTTCAAAATTCTCTTTTAGTGTCGATGTTCTAGAGACTACCGTCGCGGATCATAAGTTATCTGGTAGTGTTATCTACCACGTCGTTTTTATGCACCTGCCATATTTAATAATTCTTTAAACCTGTGATTATAACTAAAGCAAACTTGAATATTCAGTGTGACAATGCAATTTGCTGATAAACTACACAAAATGTACGTAATTGCAGTCGTTGAACGCACGACGCAAAATGAAACTAAGTCAGATCACGTGACTAGCTTCACTTCCCGCCACCAGCGCCGCCACCACCGCACAGATCCTCGATCTCTGTCACTCGCCGAAAACAAATTGCAGCGTAATGATCTATTGATCATCTTCCACTGGGAATTTTTTGACGAAAAAACTTAAACAAACGATCCTGAATTACACTAGAGCATCTGGAATCGGTCTCAGTGGGAACTACGCATTCGGGCAACATCGAGCGGACTCGGGCGCATTCGAGGGAGCGCACGGTCGCGGGTACATCGTGTAAACGTCGAAGACATTAGAGGTAAAAAGTACTGTGGAGAAGGAACGGGAAGAAATTCGCCCATACTATTTGAAGAAATCATCCCAGCACTCAGATGGACTAATTAGAGGAAATAATTAAAAACGTAAATCAGGATGGACCAACAGGGATTCGACCTCGTTTCCTCCCGAATGCAAAACCAGACCTGTAACACTCACCTACCACACTCGGAGTAAGTTTCCAGTTGAAGATTAGGTCATAAAATCAGTTTTTTAAGAGGACGAAAACACTGATATCAGAAAAATAAAATGGAATGTGTATCCAGTATAAGAGTTCCGCAAAACACACGAGGAATTTAAATTCTACAAGCAATTGATTCCACGTGAATATTTTTTTTTTTTTTATTTATTTATTTTTTTTTTTATTTTATTTTTTATTTAGCACACATTTTTACAGCCTAGTATCTAGAAACTAAAATAGGCCTTAATTTAACACAACAGTTTTACATTTGATATTTCAACAGATAATTTCACAATGAATAATTTCAATTTTTGTTATGTCTGGCTTTGGCAATATCTGTACAGTCTTTTCTTGTTGGCACAATACATACGATTGTTCCGCTGTTAACATATATTATAACTTTCTAAACTTGCTGCATTTTGTCATAATTGATTTATTATAGTGTTCTAGTTTTGTATGGTGTCTGCAGTTTCCTGTCCACTTTATGGTTAGAATTTTTAATATTTCACTTTTGTCACTTCGTACGTCTACCACTACTACTATTACTAAACTATTACTACTATCTACTACTCTACCATCTAAGAAAGCATTTTCCAGCATTGGTATCGGTGCGGTAATCCGAATTCCAAATCTCCCGGAATAGCGCACGTTCTCAGTCTCTCTGGCAGCCAAAGTGACCGAGAAGGCCGCCCATCGGGAGACTGGCCACCTCCAACACTGGTTGTGAGAACTAATTTTCAATGATATATATGTAATTGCAGAAGTAAGGAGTCTTTAATATCCGGCTAGTAGGTTGTTCGTTTCACAGGTGAACTAGATTAGTTTAACATCTACTGCTGGTATTTGTTATTTTCAATATTTGAACAAATTCCTATTTTAAGATTATTGGCTACATAATTTACAACTTTTACCCTTAACTAACAATTAACATTTTTACATATTTTAAGAGATAACAATGTTTTACTTCAGAAGCGGCTCGAGACTGCAACTATTATCTATTATTTGTGTTATTGCAATTTCAGACCACATTTTATGCATCGGACTATAGTTCATGTGAGCACTAGTAAAGAACTTATACATACATTATATACTTTCATACGTGTTGCTTCAGCAAGTTCTTGTTTGTAGGTAGAATCTCCAGTAGTGTTGCTGCGAAATGGTCCATTTAAAGTCTTTAATATGGTGTAAACACTCCTCTCCGCAGACCAGCTGGTTGCGTTTTCAGCACGATATATGATTCGCTGATTGAGTGCTTAGACACGCATTCGCTTGTGGCAGCTCTCGGGTGTTACTCTGTGACGTCATAGTCGGCTTGACTTGACCTTCCTCTTGCTGTCGCTAAACTTTGCATGAATCTCTCCTTTTGCAGTTTGGATATATTCTGCGTCACTTCGTCTAGTTTGCGCCAAAGTTGCTCATTGTTTAGTATGTCTTCCGTTTTCATGTTTCTTAGTTCATGAAATCCTTCGTTTCTGGCTTCTGCCATTTGTGTGCAATCCCAGATGATGTGTTCGGGTGTACCCTCTTCCCCGCACTCACACAAGCTTGTGTCTTTTAGTCCTCTTTTATGTAGTAGGCTGGGATATGGCCCGTGTCCAGTGATGTAATGAACAAGTCCGGTTGATGGATCTAGGTGGCGAAGGTTTAATCTCTCTTGAATTGTTGGCCAAATATTGTAGGTTCTCCTGCCAGTTGTACTACGCGACCACTGTTGTTGCCATTCTTCCATCAAGACTGTTTTTTATCTCCCGTGCTTCTGTAACCGGTCTTCCTAAAATTTGTTCTACTTTGTCGGCGTCACCGGTTCGTAGCCAATAGTGTGCCCCTCTCTTTCTAACTTCTAGGTCAAGTGGCCAAACGCCCAACGCAACCAGCAGAGAGTCGGTCGCTGTTGTGCTATATGCACCACTTAATCTTATCAGTATGCTTCTTTGTACGCTTCTTAGTGCCTGGCGAGGTTTAACTTGTCGTAACTTATGCGCCCAACTGCTAGCAGCATATCCCACAATCGAGGATAATATACTGTCGTGATACCTCCTTATTATGGACGTTGGAAGATGAAATCTTCTTTGCCCAATACTGATCAGTTTGTTCATCACTATTTTGGCACGACTGCACACCTCCGTTATATGGTCAGTAAAATTTAGTCGCTCGTCTAGCGTGACTCCCAGGTATTTACAAGTTCTAACTCTTTTTATGGAGACGTCGTTCCACGTGAATGCAAGCTGTTTGAATATTCAGATTACAGAATTATGAATTACTTCTAAACAAAATCAGCCATGAATTGAAAGGCAATACAGCAAATGCAGGGAACAAGTGATTATTCAAAACTAAATCTCTTTCGCAAGCGAAAGGAGTTATTTCTAGTGTCACGGCTGTTTATTTAAATTGAGGGCAGTCTACCCATGATTCTCTTAGATCGCTAGATAAGGGACACTAATTGCCATTTATCAGGACTCCTACCTATCGGCGTGCCTGAAAAGGGATTTGTAGAGTGCTTGTTGCTGAATGTTTGCCGGCTATGTAGGGCAATCAGATTGTAAATAAACTTCTAAAACTTTGATTTTATTGCTACGCATGTGTGAGTGTAATAGAGTGTGGGGAGACCATTCAGTTCCCCGGCGAGACTAGAAGGTTTTCGGCGATCTCTCCACGGGATTTGTTCAGTTACAATACGTTCAACCCATTTCCACGAGCCTGCAGCATGGCATATGCGGCGCTCTGGGGTACCATCCGCCTCGCCACCAATGCAAGTGGGAGATTCCATGACATTGACGCTGCCGCCAGGTTGACGTCGCGGTGCTCTTCACAGCCTGGTAATGTGATTCACAATTACAACAACAACACGCTCCCTGGCACCTTGTAAAACTGTCCACTGTCAAACTGTCTCGGTAGTTGAATCACTGGACAAGTGCAATGTATTTTGTAGAGAGTCTCTTGCTCTCCCACCTTCGCATGGTTCTCAGGCCTTAATTTTAATACTTATGACTCTTTAAGCCAGTCTTACAAGCCTTGTGGATCTAGAGACATTGAGCCTGCAGAGTTAGGGTTTATTATTTCTTTCAGTTCTGCTGTTGCACATAGGTTAAACTCGTGATAACCATAGATCAATGGCATGTATTGATTCACATGATTGTTTTACGTAATAAATTAAGTACAAATATCATCTCCTACATAGGATTTCATTTTTTGTTTACCTGCCTGATTCCCAATGTATATAAATTTCGGCGAGAACTATGATGCATTATCTACCATGATTAATTTGAGTCTGAACCCACTACATCCTTTAAGACCACCTAGCCATTATTACAACTTACACTAACGATCTCAGTAAGGACTAAAAATTCATAGTGAAGTTTTAATTTATTCTAGAGGTGTGTTACAACGCATTTCTGAAAGATTAGTAGAAAATTCTTACAGCAAAAAGGATACTTAAAAATAATTAACTATTGCTGACACATGTATACCATATGAATAATATTTTTTCCAAATATATGAACAAGGATCAAATAGAGTTCCATTATGATAATTTCCATTTTCTCTCTCTATCAAACATATATATGGTTCTCAGGGCTTTATTTATATATATCTATGAGGATGACCTTTCAGTATATCAGAAAAACACAGGATATTTTTTGAGGTAAGGTGAGTGCAGTACTGAATATCTAACTTCTATGAAACATTTTCACTGATAACTTGTAGATAACGTTTATTTCAAATGAGTCAAAACGTTACAACAAAGTGAAAAACAATCAATTAGAATAGAACATAAAAACAATTGCTACTGTCATTACAAGTACACAATACAAATGATAAGCTTATAAGCGTTATAAAAATACTTACTTGAATAAAACTTAATATGTTTCAGATCATAACAACAGTAAATTTAAATTTTTAAGGGACGAAAAAAAGAAATAAATGACCTGATTCAGTAAAGCTTAAGTAAATTTATAAAGATGAATTTATATTAATTTTTTATAAATGATAAATATATATACAAGAAAAATCTATCAAATATAGTTAAGACATCACAGCATTGATACAATCAACATTATAGCTCTCCCCAAACGTCATCTTAAAAATAGAATCAACTGCACAAGTCGTCAAAAGATAATGTTTAAAGATTGAATATTAACTAAAAGAAAAAGAATTATCTAGTTATTTCCAAAAATTTTGAAACATTACATACATAATTCATACAAACTTTATTTAAATGGTATAAAAAATCACTAATAATCTTTCTGTAAAACAACTGATACAGTAAATAATCCTCAAAATAATGTAAATGAGACAATTTCTTATTCAACAATTCTCTGATCACATAAAAGTACAACTACAACAAAAATAACTATGAAATTAATAATGGACAGATTTATACCTGACAATTACATCCCTTCAACTAACAGATAATACTGGGAACTGCTACAAAAACAAATCAGTTAAAACTAAACAACAACATAGTCCTAATAGTAGAATGAGCATTTCAGCTCGATGATTTAACCCATTTACACAGAGCTTGAAAAGAAAGTATGTGTGCAAAGAAATTTAATAACAAAACAAACCACATCTTGAATTCCATTCAAGAAATTTTAATCCAAATTTTTTTCCCTGTAAATCTAGGTGACAAAATAAGTAAAACATTAAATTCTCAAGTTTCAATTTTGCTGTCTTCAAAGCAAACTTATATGTACCTGACAGAACTGTTTTAATTTCCCGTCTCTAAAGACCTCGCTGTTGAGAGACGTAAATACAATTAAAAAAAAATGTTTTAATTTCTTTTTATATAAATATGTATGGAATAATTAAATACAAATAAGCAGGATAACTTTGTGTAAAATCCATTTTCAAGAAATTTCCATTAACTGAATCTCCCCAGATGCATTTTAGGTAACCAAACCATAAAAAATTTTCCACAAATTATATATGAAAATCGATGTTCTTGTGAACAAATGATCAGATGCTGCTTAAGATGGTCAAAACTTATAAAACTTCGCAAGAAACAGAATGCACCTGAATAAAATCCATTATTCTGTTTTGAACCTGAGATGTAGGTTTCCCAAAAATGAACGCAGAACTTTATGTTAAGATTCCCAAACATCGTACACGATTTTACTAATAAATCATCAGAAAATGTATTACTAACAGAATGAAATACTTAGTGTTTTATAAAATATTTAGATCTTCTAAGAGAGTTAGAAAAAACTACACAACATGAGCTCTATCATGAATGAACCCTCAAATGATTTTTGGGATTTCAAGCCTGTACAAAAAAATTATTTAAAAATCAAATGGGTGTTTTGCTTGAATCAGTTAGATGATACTTTTTAAGATACATAGATAATATTTAACACTAACTTCAGAAGAATACTGAAACACACCCAAACAAATATGATAACATTTAAGACACCAAGACTCTGTAAATAATTATTCACAATCAACACGAGAAAATGACCATTCTCTGTAATGAATCCATTAATAATTTTTAAGATGCCCAGACTGCATAAACGATTTTCTAAAAACATCACTGGAAATGGGTATTTACCCAAATGAATCCTGTGATGACATCTGCGATAGCAAGACCTTATCAACATTATCCACATATATCATTAGAAAATGAATATTCACACAAATGAATCCGCTAATATATTTTTTCAACTCCACACTCAGTAAATGATTTTCCACAAATCTCACAAGAAAATGAGTGTAAGCACAAATGAATCTGCTGATGGGATTAAAGATAACTAAACAAAATAAATAGTTTTCTACAAATATTACAAGAAAACTGGGGTTCACCTAAATAAAATTGTTGATGAGTTTTAAGTCCCCCAGACTGTATAAATGCCTTTTCTCAAACAATACATGAAAACTGTAATTCACACAAACGCATCCACTGATGTGTTTTTAGACTTCCAGACACTGTAAATGATTTTCCACCAAGCACCGCAAGAAAAAGGGCGTTCACCAATGAATCCGCTGATGTCTTTTTAGAATACTAGAAGATGTAAATGTATTGCACAAACCACACAAGAAACAAGCTGTTCACTTAAATGAATTTGCTAATGTGTTTCTAGACTTTGATATGCTGTAAATCATTTCCCACAAACGCCACAAGAAAATGGGCGTTCACTCAAATGAATCCGCTGATGTCTTTTTAGACTTTCAGACTGTAAATGATTGTCCACAAACACCACAAGAAAAAGGCCATTCACTTAAATGAATCTGCTGATGTGTTTAAAGACTTTAAGATTTTGTAAATGATTTTCCACAAACTCAACAAGAAAATGGGCGTTCGCTCAAATGAATCCGCTGATGTCTTTTTAGACTTCCGTACAATGTAAATAATTTTCCCCAAGTGCCGCAAGAAAATGGGCGTTCACTCAAATGAATACGCTGATGTCTTTTAAGATGCGTAGATACTACAAATGATTTTTCACAAAGGTCGCAAGAAAATGGGCGCTCTCCAAAATGAATTCGTCGATGTAAATGTTTTTCTACAAATGTCACAAGAAAATGGACGTACACCCAAATGAATTCGTTGATGTCTTTTAAGACGCCCAGACACTAAAAATGATTTTCCACAAACGTCATAAGAAAATGGCCGTTCACTCAAATGAATCCGCTGATGTATTTTTAGGCTTACAGACTCTGCAAATGATTTTCCACAAGTGCCGCAAGAAAAAGGGCGTTCACCCAAATGAATCCGCTGATGTCTACTTAGACTTCTAGAAGTTGTAAATGATTGTCCACAACGCCACAAGAAAAAGGCCGTTCACTTAAATGAATCTGCTCATGTGTTCTCAGATTTCGGGATTCTTTAAATGATTTTCCGCAAACTCCACAAGAAAATGGGCGTTCGCTCAAATGAATCTGCTGATGTCTTTTTAGATTACTAGAAATTGTAAATGATTTTCCACAAATCCCACAAGAAAAAGGCAGTTCACTTAAATGAATGAGCTGATGTGTTTCTAGACTTCGAGATGCTGTAAATGATTTTCCACGAACGCCACAAGAAAATGGGCGTTCGCTCAAATGAATCCGCTGATGTCTTTTTACACTACCAGACAATGTAAATGATTTTCCACAAACGCTACAAGAAAATGGGCGTTCACTCAAATGACAACCCGGTTTTTTTTTTAGAGTTCCAGACACAGTAAATGATTTTCCACAAACAC
This sequence comes from Vandiemenella viatica, assembly GCA_031002005.1. Taxonomy (NCBI): domain Eukaryota; kingdom Metazoa; phylum Arthropoda; class Insecta; order Orthoptera; family Morabidae; genus Vandiemenella; species Vandiemenella viatica. Next base: position 35,882 of record JARYHS010000083.1, on the reverse strand, counting down.
CACAAGAAAATGGGCGTTCTCCAAAATGAATTCATTGATGATTTTTAAGACTACCAGATTCTGTAAATGTTTTTCTACAAATGTCACAAGAAAATGGACGTTCACCCAAATGAATCCGTTGATGTCTTTTAAGACTCCCAGATACTACAAATGATTTTCCACAAAGGTCACAAGAAAATGGCCGCTCTACCAAATATATCTGCAGAGGACTTTTAAAATCCCCAGACACTGGAAATTATTTTTCCACAACCTTCACAAGAAATTGGGCTATCAGTAGAAAAAAAAGCATTGTGTTATCTAAGAGTATAGTAATTTGTAAATGATTTTCTAGAATCGTTGCATAAATATGGGCGTTTGAACAAATGAGTCCTATTACTGTAAATTACTGTTCTACTGGTTTGATATTCACTAGTCGAAAGTTGCTGCTCGTAAATGTAACTGATTCTTTTGCAGTTACAATAACACCTAGAAACAGATAAACTTGCCTGTTATTATGCAGTGGCAATATATTGTATTAGATAAGTATTTTAATTTACAAATCTTAGATACTGTTCTAGTTTTTCAAGTTGTAGACTAAATTATGTTAACTAACATATGCATAATTATTATAAGCACAAATATACTTGTAATACACCATGGTTGTAAATAATGAGCTATACTATGCTCTATATTAAACAGTTTAACAATTGTAATATTAAAATATCAAATTGAGTGACCAAATGTGTTGTTTTCAGTAAAAAACCTAGAGTGATTTTCAGGAAAATTATGAGATATATATTAATATCTTCTAAAGTAGATATCTAAAAATACTATTAAAACATGTGAGTCACATAATTATGAACTTAACACTGTTAAAGTGAATTACTGCATATTTATAGACCATTAGCAACATAAATAAAATTGATATTAGCAATAAAATATCTCTTTCTCCATTAAAAAAAAAAAAACACATAACCAATAAGACAAACTGCTCAATAAATACATGGCAGTTATGTGTAGGGTAACACATAAAGTTCAAAACTGAGATTTCTTTTATTATTAATTGCAACAGTAAACATCACAATACAAATATGAAAATTGTGTTAATTTCCCAAACATATTATACTCATAAAATGGTAAAGCACTTTTTTTAATAAATAAAGATCTAACTTCCCAGCAAATTGAGAAAATCAAAACCTAGATTCTTACTGCAAGTTACTCCAAATTAGTTGTTTCATAGAAATACAAACAATATAATAATAAAAAATAATCAAAATTAATAATAGAATGATATATTAGCATACCCTATATTGTATCCAGATCTTATTTCAGAAATGACAAGATAATAAAAGTGCTATCTTCACATACTTTATTGAATATTGAAAGGAATTTTGCAATTATATTTTTTTATTTTATTTTTATATCCTGGTACATAATAGCCCAGCACCTAGTTTCTACTCTGGGCCCATATTTCCAATATATTACAAGAGGTACATAAGATAAAATTATAGTTTGCAGCTAATAGCTAAATATTGTTCAGGATGTAAAACAAGTTAGTAACGCATAAACTTATCAAATTTCACAAAATTTGTTACATAATTAAATTAACAAAGTGTAAGAATGTATATGATACGTGTTAGTGTTTTTTTGATATATACCTATATACTCTAAATTAGTAATTTGAATAACTTACATTCACACACAATACTACTATATATAATTAAACAAAGAAACTTTCACATACACAAATCACTTATTTCACTGTTGTCCCACTGTTTCTCACTTTGTATATTTACCACACTTTTACACATTTACTCCCGGCACAGCCACTTCGGAGTAACTTACCTCCCTCAGGAGTTGACTTCTGGAAGTAGAGGCGTCCTCCTTCGACCCATCGGGAGTTTCTTTATTCGGGAATCATCACTGCTCGGTCGCTGGTCGCTGTCGGTTGAACCGGTTTCTAAGTGCCAAGAACCTTTCTTTGGCTGCTTGTGAGGCCAGATTGCAAGCTTCATCAAGATAGTACCACAATTCCTGGTCACGCAATATGTCAAAAATTCGCCTGCCCTGTAATATTTGCTGATATGGGGTTCTTTGTTCCGCTGTTGAAATACACTCCCATACAACATGTTCCGGAGTGCCCTCGCTTCCGCAGTCACAGCTACCATTGTCCACTACTCCTCTTCTTTGCAATTCACTGTTGTAAGGGCCATGACCTGTTATGTAATATACCAGCCCAGGCGATGAGAGAAGATGCGACATTTTGAGCCTTTCACAGACACTTGGAAACATATCATATGTCCTTCTTCCTGTTGTGCTATCATTCCACCTTTGCTGCCATTCTTCCAATAACAATTTGTTTACTTCTGCAGCTGTTGTTGCTGGTGCTCCCGTGATTTTCTCTACCTGTTCCGGATTTCCTTTCCTGAGCCAGTATAATGCTCCCCGCTTGCGAACTTCCAAGTCCAGAGGCCACACCCCCAGTGCCACGGTAAGGGCATCAGTTGCTGTTGTTTTGTATGCACCACTCAGCCTGATTAGAATGCTTCGCTGTGTCCTCCTCAAAAGTTTGCTGGGTTTTACTTTTCTGAGGTGTTTCGCCCAGACGCTGGCTGCATACCCTACTATTGAAGTTAATATTGTATTGTGGTATATTCGAATAACAAGCGGTGAAAGTTGGAAACGCCTTTGTCCCATACTGATTAATTTATTCATGACTGAGGTGGCTCTCCCACATGCTTCCTCCATATGGGCCATAAAATTTAGACTTTCGTCTAATTTCAAACCAAGGTATCGACTGAAGGGACTTCTTCTTATTGTAACTCCGTCTATTTTAATGGTTGGATTGCTCTGTAATCTGCCTTTCAGTAACATATAACAGGTTTTTTGAGGTGCTAATCTTAATTTGACTTGTCTGCACCATCGACTGAGTTCACGCAGAACCTTTGCGCTTTTAGCCTCAATTTCAGCTCTGGTTTTACCCTCTATAATTAAGAATAGGTCATCTGCAAATGCAACAAGTCCCAGGAGTTTTGCAATTATAAATAATCCATCACCTTAGCTGCAATAAAGCAATATTTCATTGAATATAAGAATTTTCGAAACTCTCTATTACGTTCCGCCCCCTACCCAGCCAATAATCACATGACGGGTCAGATATAGCGACTGACCAGAAGGACTGAACTCGGAGTATACTACATGAGCAGCGGGCCACAGGTACATAACGGCAACCAACATCATTGAAGACAATTTCTGCCCATGAAGAAGACCGCAGAATATCGGTCGAAACTCTGATACTACAAATCACGACGCGGCGTCACCCGGACAGTCAAGAGACAACATAATAAAATTATTTCACTGGTATTTATGCAATCTTTGATACTCCTCAGTTTATATTTTGAAGCCATTTTTGAGAATAGCATGCAAGAAGTTCATTAAAGAAACAAGAAAAACGTAAAAAACTTATTACCACCTGCTATGTAGTGTTTACTGTTAACGTCATGTAGAAGCCAGAGAATTATCAGTTTCTTCAAGAAAGAATTGGCAGAGTAAAAAATACAAACTCGGCATCAATATTTTTTTAAAAAACTGTGGGTGTCAGCTTAGATGAAAACAGAATCAAGAGTCACCAGATTCAAATATTTAGGATGCTGGTCGAACAAAAATAGTAGTCTTGAAGAGGAAGTGACAATCAACTGAAGACTGTATTCCAAACAGCCTTACATCTTGAGTAAAGTCGTGACTTTGAGCCATCATTCGCTATAAAATTGTGAAAAGGTATGTGTAGTGAGTATTAGTGCACGGAGCCGGAGCATACACACTGAAGTCTTGTCCATTAATCACGCGGAAAAGTGTGGCTTCACAGTAGAATAATAATAATCCCAATGCACACATAAATCCTGAGCAATGCTGCGAAAAAGAAATAACCCTGACGATTAGAAAACGCAGGATAACAACGAAAGTTGATGATTTTTTCGAAAGGATAATTAAGGGCTCATACAGCTAACATTGCAGGAGATGAAGGACGAAGACGAACGGAAGTTTGCTAGTCAGAAAGCTTCCCTCGGTGGTTCGAGAACCACGACAATGACTTCTTAGTAGGAACAACAGATAACACGGAAAACTATTCCATGTTGATCACCAACTATCTCTAAGAAAACGGCGCCAGAAGGAGAAGATGCGTTCACTTGTGAAGTAAATTCATGTAATTGCAAATACCAATCCAAATTTCTATGAAAAACCCGAACATTTCAACCACAAATGTATTCGATGGCAAGATGAATAGTTCTCGGCCTAAAGTAAAGATATGTTTTTATTACTAAAAAAGCATTATATATATATATATATATATATACACACATAAAGATAGATCCCCTTTAGCTCCATGTATTCCGTCAAACATTTTTCCAATGATTGGATTCTAGCCCTGAAGTGCGATTATTATTGGTCTGAATATTATAGTTCAATATCTACTATCACTTCATTTGATTTGAAATATATTCTATGACACAGAAGGAAAATATTGGTAAATATGATGGACGTCCTAATTCACAAGTCACATATTTCTTTTTTTCTAATTTCCAAAGGCATTACAATGGAAAGGACATTGGCCTGATGAGAAATGAATTTTTCGCTTGAAATGCAAGTATCAATTCACAACTTTTTATGCAGATGGTACATATATTCATGTTTTTGTTTCAGCCTTTTCAAGATAATGAATAATTAATATTTCCCTTTTTATCCCAGAAAAACTTTACCTATTACATATCTGAAACACGCAATCGATTTCTCCTGTTTTGGGCCAGATCTACTGGCTTCCACCCACTACACGAAACAGTATTATCTTCTTGGCATGCAGACGTGGACACTCGTCTCTACCATAGAAAAGGTTGGAGCACAAAAGGGATAGAATCCACATTAAAACGGCCCAAATATTACAGAGAAATTGGTTTTCAAATTTGTATTTGTTCAGCATTTAACAAATTCAGCATCCATTACTGCACTAAGCTTTTACCCTACTCTTTTATATCATGTGCCAATCACCTTAGTTATTTGATGAAGTATTAATCGCTGATAGTACAATACCATATTGTTGCATATACTCTTTCAGCAGCGCAAAGTACAAGTTGAACATAATCAAAAACGAAACTACTTTGTATTACAGCGGTAAACAAAAATAACTTCCATGACTCTTAAAAATACTTGAAAAGACAAATGTCGGAATATAATAATGAAATTATCTTCATGATGTAATATCTTCTGCAAACTGAACGTAACAAACTGGGGCACTAACCTTAGTGACCTCAGCACTTCTGCTTGAGCACTGTATTACTCTACAGCAAAGTGCAACCATTCTGTGTGAGATAAACCAAGTCATGCCATGACAGATAATGTTGCACTCCACAGAACATATAGAATAATAATAGAAAGTCTGAGATAGTCATCTGTGGCAATAATGGAAGTATTGTTTTGCACTGCCCCTGCAAACAAAAGTCGCGAAGTATCTACTAACACCAATAATTACTCAAAGACAATGCATAAAACAACTAGCAGGGAAAGAATTTAAACCTGGAAAAATAGAGTGGGACGATATACTGATTGGATCAAGCAGAATGTTGGTCTGGGTATAAAAAACTATGGCACATAAAAAAATCATCAAAAAGAGAAGCTGCTTACCACTACAGAGACACTTGCTTGAGGGGGACAGTATTTTTCTAACAACTCCGATTGTCACCAACGTCGAAGTCATTAGAGTTGCATTCCAGAGAACAAGACTGGGGGCAAGCAACGGGAAGGAATTTGGCAATGTCCTTTCCAAGGGAACAATTCCTGAATTCACATGTTTGGCTAAACTATAGAAAGCGTGAATCTGGATGGGTGATAGGTGTACAAATCCGTGTCCTCCCAAATGGGGATACTAGTGTCGGCAAGCAGATTCCATGTGTCGCTGTGATTAGACCTAGACCCAAAGCAAGGTATATTTGCTGTTATGTTAACAACCTGGAATCAGCTTATCCAAATAGACCGTCTATTGTCATTGACAGAAAAATTATTATCTACTTGAAGTCATCATAGACATAAAAAGAAGGAAAGCCCTTGCTATGCCAAGGCCAGAATTTCCAACATTACACTTGCACTATAAAATTTGTATATTTTATAATGATAATGCTATATTGCAGTCACCCCTTCTCCCTATAAACACACTTACAATCAACAGGACCATGTTTTAAGCCAGCTAGTTAAATAGAAATGTAATATCAAATAGTCAACACCGACATTTCAAACGAGAGTAGAATCTGATATGAACAAGACATTCTAATATTATCTACTGTTCTAACTTTCCTTTCATCCATTTTACAAGCTCCATAACAGTTGTTGTTCCTGCCACTGCTTTAGGGTGAGTCAACAGTAAGGTCATTAGCGTCCTAATAATTATCAGGTATTACTGTGGTCGCTTCACAATAAATTTTGTTTACAAGCCAATGCATTCCAATACTAATTTAAAACAGATATCACCAAACATGAAACAAGGGTTTGATTTAGGCTTCATATTTCCCCCCAGCAACTTCTTCAATATAATATTATCTGTAAGTAAAAAGACAGTTTTACATTTTACTCATCATGTTTATGGTAAATTATTAACTGAAGTAAGATTTAGAAATAGTTTATAAATTTATATATATCAGTGTAGATTATTTATATTATTTCAATATCTAACAAGGTAAACTCTACATACTAGAACCAGGATGTATTTTAATCACAATGAAGTATATAAATCAATAACAAGAAAAATAACTGAGTTAAGACAGTGAGTCATTGACACAGAATAACTACATTGGTGATATTGCCACTGAGGTAAATATCACGATACAACCATTTATGCCTAAATTATCAGTGGACTTCCAATTTAAATTCTTTTAGAGTATAAAATAAATTATTTCACATTTCCTCCTGATATTTTTCCAATTTATAACAACTTTAACTACAAAACAAAAACTCTATCACATTAACTTATGCCTAACATCCAATATTAATATAAGTTCATAGTTTTATATTCCACTTCACATGCCATTACTTTTTCTACACCCATTACCAAATTCAGACAACAATGCTTTCATATGTATTAATCAAATAGACCAGTCTTTATAACAGCCATCTACCTAAGTCTCACACCCTGCCATCTCATAAGTAGCTAACGATAATGTGGCTCTCATATTATGTAACCATTCACTAGTAGTGACCCAGCCAAGAATTAACCAATTTCCCTGAATTTCCAACCATATTTTATAGAAAAAACTTAAACTTAGGAAATTTTTAAAACAAAAAATTCGAAAGAGGTAGTCATAAAATATACATTTCCTTATAATAAATTTTAAAAGAAATGCCTTACTGAAAATCTCATCAGCTTCCAATCAATTCTTAGACATCAAAGCTACTTAGCCATTGATTAATTGACTTTCGGGTTTTGCCGCGTTGTTTATTTCATTACCTAAGCTTTCGGCTGGTATCCTCCAGCCTTCGTCAGATATACAGTATCTCTGACGAAGGCTGGAGGATACCAGCCAAAAGCTTAGGTAATGAAATAAACAACGCGGCAAAACCCGAAAGTCAATTAATCATGAACAAAGATGGCCATGGAAGTCTGAGGAATCATATACTTAGCCATTGTTGGTGTATGAAACTACCATGAACTAAGACATTGAAGAAGCTGGCTTTGTGTTATTGCACCTCACTTAATAATTAAACCCCAAAATGATCATACAACTGTACAAATGACAGCTATAGGATCATACATCAGCTTCTCACTTGATTAAACTGATGATAACTAAGCAGACATAATTCCAGTATTAGTAAAAAATATTTGATCACAGAAATAATTAAATCAGACATCAAAATAACTACAGTATCAATACAAAATAATATGGCATCATCTTACCTTCTTTCTACAATTCTGCTCCTGCATTCATGAAATTGGAGTTTCTTTATATGGTGTGGAGCAATATGTACAAATGAATAAGGGACCTGAAACAGCTGAGGTATGGGTGAACACATGTTTTGTTAGGGAGCACCAAGATAGAAAAGTGTCTGCACAGAATGCACAAGCAAGTTCAATTAATGAACCCTCTTTAAATGTCACATTCTCGCACTTCTGAAAATTGTGTTCACACAACTTTGATAATTTTGAGAAAATCAGCATACAGTATTGACAAATATGTAATGGCGAATTTACACAAGGGTTGTGACTGAACACATGGCTTATTAGCAAGTCCCATGTGGAGAAATAGTTAAGACATGTGACACATGTATATTGTGATGGCCTGACCTTCGACATGATGCTCTCATTAGATATACTCATATTCCTCCAAACAGATACCATCAAAAGGGTACCGATAATTCACCTATACACAAAACTGACAATATGCTGGCTTCAACACAGAACTAAGTTTGTTTTCGCTGCAGCACAACTTTTTACCTGTGAAGAAAAGGCAAAAATGTTTGAGTTCCTTTGCTGTAAACTGCACAAAGAGAATTACATGGAGACATAATTACATATAAAATATATGAAATGAGAAAAATGATAAAAAGCATTAGTGTTCCATGAAAAATACAGAAATTAAAAAACGTATTATGTTCACGACAAGTCACCGTATGATAATGATTATGCAATTCTCAAGAGTAACATTATGTATCTGATATATCAGAACAACTGCTTGTTGTTACTGATTGTTAGTCAGTGACTGGTGCATGTAGGTGTCAACTCCACCTGGCCACTGAACAGTGGGGTGGTGGCATTGAACTAGTCCACGTTTGATTTCCAGTCAATCTCCAAGCAGCCTTTAGTTCATCAGGATAAGAGACCTCGAACCATTGTAAAACACTCTTATTTTCTAGTGCATCTAAGAAGGTAACAAAATTAATTCAAACAACTCATTCGTCAAAAGATTAGTTCAGCAGTGATTCATCATAATGAATAAATGATGCAACGAGAGTTTTTAAATGGAGTAGCTAGCTACAATTCGGTAATTGCAATAGAAGCTAGGTAGTAAATATGATTACCAATATGGAGTGATAAACACAGGGTAATAGACAGTTAAAAATGATCTCTTCGAGGGTAATTGTATTGGCTGATGCTGAAGTAAAGATACCAATTAACCGTGGCCTAGCTCAACTGGTACGGCAGGAGACAGAAAACATTTAAAATACAGATGGAGGATACTGCTGACTCACTGGAATGGATCACAAGGCATATTCACACTGCTATTAGGATGAACCATACAGAAAAGTCACCTCAGGAAATAAAAAGTAATCAGTAAATCAAACAAACATCATCGCTATTATGCTTCGAACATGATGAAAGTAAATATAGAGCTCTAGTTGTGCTACATAATCTGACACTCAGTAGCAAGGAAAGGGTCAATGCCACCGTTATATGTTAAATGGGAGTGTGCGGAATGGTAATACATTTTTCCATTAACCTTAAGAACTTAAATTAACAAAGAAGGAGTTTTGTGCTGTAAGGAAGTAAGTAAAGTGTAAACACCAACTGTAACACTTAAAGTGAACCTGGGTTAATTTTTCACTTTTCTTGAGTTTACACAAGTAAGTCTGTGCTATGCTGTTGTCCAACATACAATTTCATACACATTTGCAAAACCTCGATGGGCACCATGCACCCCCCTGCTAAGATAGAAAATACAAAAAAAAAGAAACAAAAATTTTATTATTAAATTCACTGTTTGAATGAAAACATAAGATGCCTAGGTTGTTGTCCGAATTTGTTCAACACCTTATCAATAAATTCAGTATCCTAAGTTAATAAGTGTTTTATATATAACTAGGGGAGGGTGGGGCACAATGGAACACAAAAGTTGTTTTTGCCCATAGCTCCCACCATGAATTTATTTTTTCAAATTTTTATTTTTTTCCTGTTACCTAAGGATCTAAGCTACAAAAGAAATGCATCAACTATTATTATAGAAACCATATGTGACCATGAAATGAATTTTGTTTCATTGTACCCCGTGCCTGGGGTACAATGAAACAGGGCAAGGGGTACCTTGAAACAGCTGGAAAAAAACGCCATAAATCACAAAAAGCTTTATTTTTTGAATTAATGAAAAAAACAGAGCTATATAAAACTTAAAAAGAGTTCAAGTGATCTTATTTAAGCACAAAATCGTTTACATTTAGCCAATGTTCAAATTGCCAAAATCAACCACGAATGAGATGAAACTTTTTTGTCTTTTAGTGTTGTGAGACACAGAAGGTTTTTCCAACAGCAGCTTTATGTCTTTTTCATTAAGAGCGGCTATGTCATCAACAAGAGGCTCAATAAAGGTATTTCATTTTTTGTACCTTAGGAATTTGACAACGTAGTCCCCTTCATCATCTTTCATCTTGGTGATTCGACCAACGTAGAATTTGGAATGGCTTCTAATCTTCAATTCGATCAAGACATAATCTCATACAGGAAGACGGTTCAATTCTGCAAACCAGTCAGGCTCCACAGAAAAAAAAAACTCCTCATCTACGCCTATGTCCATGTCGTCGTCCATGTCAGCACATTCAAAATTTCGTCTTCTGATGAATGAACATATATTTTTCTTATTTGGTTTTGGTTGATTTACACACAACTTCCTTTTGGCTGACTCCATTCTGGAAATTGGATTTGGCTTCTCTGCAATGGCTGTCATTTCTGGACTGCTCGTAGCAATCATTCTCTTGACTTTCTTCCGGTGCTTTAGATCAGTTTTTCGTTCACCTGCTTTTGGAAAGCCACGAAAATCTTCAGGAGGTAGGAAGGCACGACTTGGACCAGCTCCTGGATCGAGGACTCAGATGACTGTCTGGTCTGAAGCTGCTGCTCCTACTACTTGATGGAGAGAAACGTTGAGCGAATCACTTGACACAGCATAACCATGGAGCAAAATGGAACACTCATGGGGCTCCATGAAACGTTTCATTGTGCCCCGAACTCCTCTGTTTCAAGGATCCCCAAACATACCATTTCACTTTTCCCTACTCTCTATAATGCATGTGTAGCAGTAGAAATTCGAAAGTCGGGTAAAAGCTTAAGGCATACATGTACAATGAAATGCCATGAGCCGATTAAATACAAAAAACACTCTTACCTGGAGACGAAAATCTGTTGGAGGAAATATTTTACTTTCAGCCAAAAAACAGGACCTAACATTGTCAAGCCTGGAACGCAACTGGATAGGAGGGAGAAATTAGCTAGCATTGATGGGAATGGTCCAAAGTGCTTTCTGCTGGAATCCCGTTGCACTATAACTCTTCCGCGGGTCCGTTATTCACACTGTTTCACTGTGCCCCGTGTTCCATTGTGCCCCACCCTCCCCTATATATATATATATATATATATATATACAGATGCACCTCCCTTCAAGTAATCTCGCTGGCACCCTTGATATCCTCAGATGTACTTCAGGTAAATGAGGACACTAAGATATTCAGGAAAATAACTACACACAATTATAAATTCGAGACTTCTGTAGTTTTGCAACAAATTGCTATCAGATAAGTACACACAAAACAGCAAGACACAAATCACAACACAACACACTCAAAGCAACTGGCATCCCAATAATCGATTTCTCTCCCTGCAAAACCAGCAACAACAAAGTATGATGTGTTTGGCTGGTGGAAAGCCTTCGTTTCCTGAATCACAGTGTAAACATTTCCACATCGATGCAACATACTGGCAAACCACTTTTTTAACAGATTTAATAAAGCTCATAAATTCTGCATGGAAATATAGATCATATGTATCAGTTGATGAAACAACTTTTTTTTAAACTTATCATTATAACTAAAGCTATATTTATTAAGATGAAAATGGATTGGGTGTACTGGAGATCGCGATTCCGCTACAACAACATATAGTAATATCGTTGGAATACTAATGTAGTCAGTCGCAAGACGTATTATTATCAAGCAGTAATTCCGTTGTAATACAGCCTGGACCATTATTTTCAAGCACAAATTATGTTGTAAAACAGCCTGGACCAGTATGTAACCGTTAAATGTACTTAGGGAATAATTTATAGTGGAGACTTGCGTTTGCCCACTCAGTATTATGATGACAACTCCTGGCGGAATCGCGATCTCCAGTAATCCCAATGGACTGATTTAATATTGTACATGGGAATCCCACAACCAATACACACTTTTTAAGTAATCACTGGGACCATCAACGAACTTTTCGTCTCAGATTTATAATAATAAATACATGTACTGCAAGCCTCTACAAACACTAGACAAAAGAAACATACCTCCTAGTTAATGTATGTCACCTTTATTGCCTCCATATCTCACGATTTGCTAGTCTTTACGCCGCAATGTATAAGACCAAACAAATATCCTTACACCATCAATCAGCTGATACGGAACTGGACAAATGCAAATATACTGCTCGATGATAAGAAAACGTTCCACTCTGGGTTTACTGTCTGAATTGTCGGTCACTTGACAAAATTTTCACTTATTCCTCCCTGTTTCATTGTTCTGTCGCCAAGTTTTACAAATACAAAAGTCATAAACGAATGCAGAAATTAAGGTATTATTTGGTATCGAATATAGACACTTTTATCTAAAACCATAAAAATTTCCATGTTTCCATGTTGATCGTAATTTAAGCTAGATAGTGTACGTTTCTCATTCACTGAACCTGTTTACTGTAACTACATTTGCAACTCGTATAATTTCAGCAAATGAAGATCTCTGTGCGATTAAATGCGTTTATTTTCATTCTGTTACAACAAATGCAAGTCGAACGGATGAAATATTAACAACTTAACAACGAATAATCAGAATTACGAGTGGTGATGAACTTGTTGCGTGGCCCTGTATTAGGAATTACGAATTTTAACATTGGTAGCATAGTATATATGCACATGAATATGCTTTGTATTCACCATTTATGTCCTGTTTTATTCGATGGAGGAGGAATTACTGATCACTGCACATACCTCCGCATAACATTTGATACTAAGCTCAATGAGACAGAAGCAAGGAGAGATTTCAAGATCCTTCATTTTTGGAGAGTGTAAGTTTTACCTCCTTTCTGCTGCTTTTTTTGTCAGCTTCCACAAATGACTTAAATGCTCTACTTCAAGCAGAATATTTTTTGCTGTAGAAGTCGGCACCAAAGAAAACAAAAACCTGCAACTCAAACATACAAATAACACACGATAGGGTAATATAATTAACTCGAAAATTCACTCTTTTATTTTCCTTTTTTCACAACACACAAATACACACAAGGCTCATAAAATAACTTGCACTATTTTTATCTCCATACACATCCGACAGCTAGAAATCAAGCAAGTCTGCCATACCGTGCTTTCTCTCTGTCTTACTATTCCTTGCGCAGTCCAAAGATTATTCATCTAGTCCACTTCTTCCAAAGATAGTCCTCACTCTCTGTTCTTACCTTTAGTGCTATTTATGTTATTCAGCAAAAAAAAAAACTTCAACATAACTCTCTTTATACAAAATAAAACATGTCTTTTTTAAATATTATAAACACCAAAATTATAAATATAGTAAGGCGACCTTGTCACCTTACAAGAGTGATGAGGGGATGTGTCAGAAAAGTGAGAGAAGTTGGTTACACAACATTGGTCGGACCACTGCTTGAATATGGTACTTATAGTGTGGGAACCACATTCTGGGTACTAAATATAAACTGTAAGGCAGAGCAGCTAGGTTTGGCTGTAGGAATGCGAAAGTAGAAGCATAGAGAAATATTTCGGACAGCATTGTACGGGTACTTACTTGATAAAAAAAAGCAAATTCTAATAATGGGGCAGGATTATAAATGATCAGCCAGAACAGCCACCTACCTAATAGTCGTTATATCAACATGCGTCTGTGGGTACACCGATGCCGAGCCGAAATCCCCCCACTCCACGGCATGAGGAAGTGACGTCGCATTGACGATACGTGTAACATCTTTGGTTGCAAAATAGACAAGTGAATAACTGTCTTCTTCAGTACTTCATAATTCCACCACTAGATACCACCACCAGCAAATAAGTACAATCAATTCAAAACACGAAGAAAAATGGAACTCGCAATTAAGGAAAAACGAAATAAGTACACTAGCACGTTAATTTTTTTTTCCATACTGCCGTGTGTTGACTTAGAATAAACGTTATTTACCCCAGAGGTTTCTATGATACTCATATAGGACACGAAAAGCAAGTAATTTCAATCTATTTTAGCGTAACGATTAAATGGACCTATAACGTAACTCGCCCGTATTCGCGAGGACGCAAACCAAACAAACCACGCTACCGGTCAGGTTTGTTTCCCAATGAAAGATTTTAAGTAATTACTGTCAAGTAATTGTACTACTTGGAGCAAAAGTTAAAAAAATTACTTGTTGAGCATGTTTTTATTTTATGAACCTGTCTTGTCGATAAATATTTTCCATACTGCCGTGTGTTGACATCCAATAAACGTTATCTACCCCAGCGGTTTCTATGATACTTATATGGGACACGGAAAGCAAGTGATTTCAATCTATTTTAGCGTAACGATGAAATATACGCCTGTATATTTCGTTTCATTTTGAATTCGGACATCTTTCTCGTCATACCCAAGATGGATTTACATCTTCCTTCATTGGAATCTTGACTAGATAATGGGGGGGGGGGCTTGAGCGGACTTTGGTTTGGGGGAGGGGCTTGGCTTGAGAGAATTTTGTTTCAGAGGGCTTGCCTTCAGTGGATTTTGGTTTTGGGGGGGGGGGCGCTTGAGTCGGCCATGGGGTAGTCTATATAGCCTCCGCGGGCCTCGAATCCGTAAAGCTAAAAATAATAAAAAAAAAAAAGTCTCCAAAAATACAATGTTGGGGGTGGACCTAGATGCTTTTGGGGGGCGCTTGAGCCCCTACACCCCCCCCCCCCCTGGATCCGCCCCTGACTACTAGGTTGGAATCGCTTACAAAATGACAACGGTATGTTATAACTACCGTTTCGGTCTGTAATTAATGTTAAATGCTACATACAATGAGCGCTACAAATAAAAGGAATGAGAATTTTCTATGACTGCTGAACCGACCCAATAACAAATAATATTTTTAAACTAACCAAATTATATTATTGAGATGTCAATAAAAAGTTCCTATATAATAAAAAGTATATTGGGCTGTAATGTGGTTTCGTGAAGGACGAATGAAGGATCTACCGTCTATCAAGTACATTATTTTTACTACAAAGAAAGAACTTTCTCCACATTTAAGATTTTTCGGTTATGGTGATATGTATTGATAGTATGTTAAAAATATAATTTCTCCTCTTTAAAAACGCACATACGCTCTTCTGTTCTTTAACTATTCTTAATTCTTATGGCTTTACGCTTCGTTTTCGTCGAACAGCAACAAACAGGGCCGGCGGATAATGTGGGTTTGGTGGGTAGCAGTACCCACCCACCCGGGAAATTCCGGGTGGGTAAAATACCCACCCGGAATTCGAGAGCTACTGAGCGTGAATGGAGGAAAGAAATCAGAGAATTTAAAATGTGTGTAAAATAGACCGTGTACCCACAATAATGCCAAGAGCGAAGCGCAAAATTTCTTTGATGTTTCATCAGAGGTCGCCACCCCAGCTGTCGCCTACTGAGTTCGATCGAGGGCAAACAATTGACGTATGTGAAAGCAAGGATACATACTACGGTAAAATATCTTACGCCCAAAAGCGTCATGCGTAAAACCGGTATTTCGAATGAGCTTCAGGTGAATCCGTGTGTAACTATGTGTTATCGTCAAAAAAAGTTCAAATGGATAAATTCACAGCCACGCTGTAAAGTAGAAATAAATTTTGTGTAGAAACTGCTAGAAGATAGGAGAACGTGAAGGATAAATTTCCATCGTCCTTGGACATAGGCCCACTGGAACTTTAAGAGAAGGTCTTGTTCAGTCAGCTGACAGTCAAAATCGTGAGAGTAAGTAAAAGTAAATTATTATTTTTGTTCTTAATTACATACACAAGAATATTAGCAATGAACATTCACGCTTATATACTAGAGTTGAAACGGAAGTTACATTATGGAAGCGGAAATAAAAACAGAAGTTGTATGAAAGTGTCATTTGGTGTCACAGATCTTTATTGACATTCTAATTACTTACATTTCACAAAAATTTCAAGAGAAATAATGTTTATTTTAAAAATCAGATCAATCAGTGAGTAAATAATAATAATATTAATAATTTTCTAATTACTGTAATTAACATTCGAATGTTAAATATGACAAATTAATTTTTCTTTCATTTTAAATTGATTCTTTTTTCATCATGAATGAAGGCTGTTTCACTGAATAACTTTAAGCTAGTAATACTGATAGACTGAGCTGACAGAAACCTCCGGACTAATAATAACGACTTGGAATATTTACGAGCGTTCATTTATCACCACTTATGAGGTTCTTATTTTGATGGAAGTCTTATTTGCTTCAACTATTGGACTAGATCGTCGTTGATATTTTTTTCTTCCTGCAACTTAAGACCCGCATTTAGTTTTTCACACACTTCAAACTCTTCTGGTAGTTTAGCAGAAATTCTTTTTCACATAACGTACACTTTGGCAAAGATTCAATTTTTTTCTGCAAACTAGATCGGACTTTGTTTTGGTTTCATTTTAAGACATACTGCTGATTAGACAACAAAATACATACTTAGCGGATAAACTCTCATGGCACTAGTTCTCATCATACCAGCTGCACTGAAGCGCTAAAAAACGTTGATAACATCGACTAATACCAACGTGGTGCAATTGATATCGATGGCTCATTTAAAATAGATCTTCGATAACCATACACAGCAGTCAAAAATATTTGGTACCTTAAAGGCTTTGGCGAAACTAGGTATTTCTGTGAGTGGAGCCAACAACGATGAAAATTCAAATTTCATGGCATTTTTAAAGGCTCGAGATGATGGTGTGACTGAACTAAAACCGTGGTTACAAAGAGATGGTTACAAATGGCTTCATCATGACTGTTAGAATGAAATTCTTTTTTTGATGGCTACTACAATATTGTCTGGAATCATGGAAGAAAGAGGAGCATCTTGCCCGAGAATTGTTTCCGAAGATTTCGTTGCAAGTGAATATTTTACTGGATTGTTTTTTAACTGCGAACACCAAGGCAGAAACCTAATTTTATCTGATAGGTGACATTTTCGCTAAGCACAAATTTGCGCTCTAAAAACTAAGAGGCCATTGTTAAGATGGAACGTCTAAAGTTTCTGGAAAAATAACAGGATTTCAGTCACGAATACGCAAAGAAAAGTCTCGCATATTATTTGCACAAGGTAGTGCTCATAATCTCAACCTTGTAGTAAGAGATGGAATTGAAAGAGTTATAACCGCAAGAAAATTCATTGGAACTGTTAAAGATTTGGTAAATTTCTTGCAATAACTCGACGAAACGACTTGGACAATTTCATGAAAGACAAATCGGAATAGAGAAAAAACCTAATGATGATTTACCTTCTCTTACAGCCTATTCTCCGACAAGGTATTTATAAAGATTGCAATTTTAATCTATTTTTTAAATTTGTATTTATAAAAAAATCTATTAATTTATGGTTTAGTGAGAATAAAATCTCTAAAACAGTAAGAGAAAGTTATCAGTATCTAATACAATTTTTACACGATCATTCTGTAGCCAGAGAAGTAGACAGTGTAGTCGCTGCTAACGTTTCCTGATTTTACTCCGACATGGAACTGTTTGAGTATATTTAACAGTGATGATAGAAATTTTTGATCACGTTGAAAATTTGAAAGCAGATCTAGAGAAATCGAATCTTGAGTCAATCGAAATGTATAAGAATAATAGAAGCATTAACCACGCTTTGTACTGTGCTCGAGATTCAAAATTTGAAGAAATTTAGTGGAAAAGTGTGCAGTCAGGTGTTAAATTTGAAATAAACAGACCCAAAATCCCACATTAGTGTAAAATTCCAAAGCGGCTCGACCAAGGCAAAAACAAAAATCTCTCATTTTTTCCATAAATCTTATATTAATTTTACGATCAAGTAATCATTTCCTTAAAGAGTCGATTCTACAACGACTCCATACACTTCTTCAAACTTTGAATGATTCGCTTTGGGTCAGCCCACATATATTGGAAGAATTATAAATATCTATAAACCTGATTTAGACCAAGAATGATTGCTGAGTGATAGGGGCATGGTTTTGCAAGTTTTTAAAAGGCAAGATGAGCAGGCAAAAAATTTGAGAGGGATTCTGGACTTTTTACAAAATAAAAAATGGACTATTCGTGGGACGTCTTGTTCGAATTGACTAAGTTTTTTGGTCTTACGCCGACTCATCACTTACGCAATATCGACAATGTTTGCAAGATACACTCAATACCATCGCAATATTACATGCATATGGTAATCTCACTGACGAGGCAGGTTTGGAAAAATTATTGAATTGATTCCTTACCACACAAGCAAAGCGCAGTACAGTTTTGGCATTTCGCAATTAAAACTAAATAGTGATTTTAAGAATTTTTTTGTAAACAATTAAATTTATTGGATAAACTATAAATTTTTAAATTCATTATCAGTTTTTATCCATTTGAATTTCTTATATGAACTTGTATTATCTATATTGTTATTATTATTGTAGGTAAGATAACCAAAAATCATTTTCACGCGATTCCCCCCCCCCCAATTGCCCTGACTACCCACCCGGGCCTAACGTGAAACGCCGGCCCTGGTTGTCACCTAGATCGTTTATAATTATTAAGAAAAGAAGTGGACCTATTACACTTCCTTGAGGAACGCCCGAAGTAACATTTATCTTAGAAGAGGCTTCGCTATCAATAACGACATATTGTGATCGACCAGTTAGAAAATCACGTATCCACTCGCAAATCTGAGCCGAAAAGCCGTAAGCTCGAATCTTCGCTAAAAGTCGGTTCTGTGGCACAGAATCAAAAGCTTTCTGAAAATCAAAGAAAAAACTGCATCAACTTGCGAACCTGCATCGATAACTTTCATTATGTCGAGGGAAAAAAGGGCCAGTTGTTTTTCACACGATCTATTCTTCCGAAATCCGTGTTGACGTGGTGTAAGTAACTCGTTCTCATCTAGAAACTTCATTATGTTCGAGCATATGACATGTTCCAGAATTCTGCTGCAGACCGATGTTAGAGATATGGGTCGATAATTCCTAGGATCACTCCGAACTCCTTTCCTAAAAAACGGGAATTACCTGGGATATTTTCCAGCTAGAAGGTACTTTTCTCTCTTCTAGTGATTTACGGAATATATCTGACAGAAATGGTTCAATATCCTCCGCGTATTCAGAAAATACTCTTACCGGTATACTATCAGGACCCGGCGATTTACCCCACTTCAGGAGTTTTAATTGCTTTACAATTCCTACGCTATCATTTCTATCGGATCCATATCTAATTCCACCCGATGTGATAAGTGGGGATGTTTTCCATGTTTTCCTGCGTGAATGAATTTTTGAATTCGGTGTTAAATACGGTAGCCTTGTCGCGGCTGTCTTCAACCTCCCGCCCGTCTTTTATTAGAACTGGCTTATTGTTCCCACTACAACTAACTTGTTTTACATACGGCCAAAATTTCTTAGGGTTTTCAGTGAGGCTTTTAGAGAGAGAATTTTCACGAAAGTTTGTTAAATGCCTCACGCATCGCATTCTTAACACGTCCCCTTGTATCCTCTAACTTATCTAAATCAGTCCGATGCATCGTCCTTTTTGATCGTGCATGTATCTTCCTTTGCTTCTTGAGCAACCTTTTAACCTCCCGTGTGTACCATGGGGGATCGTTCTCTTCCCTGATTATCCGTTTCGGTATATGCAAGTTCATACCTTCCCCGAGTATATGTAGGAATCGATGCCACCTCTTCAACGGTGCCTCCTGCTACTAAGAAGGTGTGCTAAGCACCAATCCTAAACCCGCCCATTACAATCCCGAATAGTGCGAGGAATGAAGGAATACATATAAGCATCAGTACGGCATCTTATTTCTCTAATCTTATTCCTCCGGTCATTGCGACCTAAATGGGTTGGCGGAAGAAGTATTTCATTGCACTCGAAACTCAAATTTTTCGCATACTCTCCAATAAATTCGAACGCATGCTACGTCGTCTGTCTTCCAAACTATCCCAGCCCAATCTATGTATCAATTCTGTGACGCTTTCATAAGGGCTGTAACAACAAGTCACGAATCTAGCGGCTCTCCTCTGCACCCTCTCAACTGAGTCAATCAGAACCTTGCGATACGGATCCCAAACCCCACAACAGTAATCCAGATGTGGACGCACTAGTTTTTTATACGCTATCTCCTTTAAATGAGCATTGCAATTCCTCAAAATACGACCTATGAATCGTAATTTAGAATTAGCCTTGCCTATGACGGAAGTTATGCGCATATCCCATTTCATGTTGCTTTGTACTATCACCCCCAAATGCTTCACGCAATCAATCGTGTTAAGTAAGAGCTGAATTGTTTATCTTGTACTCTTGAACAAACTGATTCTTCTTGTTACTTATCCGCATTGCCTTGCACTTTTTGCAATTAAGTCCACCAATCGAAAATAACATCCAAATCGTGCTGAATTTCTAAGCAATCGTCGGAGCACCTTATTTTCCAATAGATAACCGCATCGTCGGCAAACAATCCCAACCAGCGTTTGACGTTGTCACCTAGATCGTTTATAAATATTAAGAAAAGAAGTGGACCTATTACACTTCCTTGAGGAACGCCCGAAGTAACATTTATCTTAGAAGAGGCTTCCCCGTCAACAACGACATACTGTGATCAACCAGTTAGAAAATCACGTATCCACTCGCAAATCTGAGCTAAAATACCGTAAGCTCGAATCTTTGCTAAAAGTCGGTTGTGTGGCACAGAATGAAAAGTTTTCTAAAAAACCAAAGAAACTGTATCAACTTGCGAACCTGCATCGATAACTTTCATTATATCATGGGAAAATAGGGCCGATTGTGTTTCACACGATCTCTTCTTTCGAAATCCGTGTTGACACGATGTAAGTAACTCGTTCTCATCTAGAAACTTCATAATGTTCGAGCATATGACATGTTCCAGAATTCTGATGCAGACCGATGTTAGAGATATGGGTCGATAATTCCTAGGTTCACTCCGATCTCCTTTCTTAAAAATGGGAATCACCTGGGCTATTTTCCAGCTGGAAGGTACTTTTCTCTCTTCTAGTGATTTACGGAATATATATGACAGAATTGGTTCAATATCCTCCGCGTATTCAGAAAATACTCTTACCGGTATACCATCGGGACACGGCGCTTTACTCCACTTCAGGAGTTTTAATTGCTTTACAATGCCTACGCTATCAATTTCTATCGGATCAATATCTAATTTCACACGATGTGGTAAAGTGGGGATGTTTTCCATGTTTCCTCGCGTGAATGAATTTTTTAATTCAGTGTTAAATACGGTAGCCTTGTCGCGGCTGTCTTCAACCTCCCGTTCGTCTTTTATTGGAACTGGATTATTGTTCCCACTGCAACTAACTTTTTTTACATACGACCAAAATTTCTTAGGGTTTTCAGTGAGGCTCGCAGAGAGAGAATTGTCACGAAAGTTATTAAAGGCCTCACGCATCGCATTCTTAACCCGTCCCCTTATCTCCTCTACCTTATCTAAATCAGTCCAATGTATCGTCCTTTTTGATCGTGCATGTATCTTCCTTTGTTTCTTGAGTAATCTTTAAACCTCCCGTGTGTACCATGGGGGATCGTTCTCTTCGATAATTGTCCGTTTCGGTATATGCAAGATCATACCTTCCCCGACTATATCTAGGAATCGATGCCACCTCTCTTCAACGGTGCCTCAAATACGCTCTAAAACACTGTATTGAAGCCTTTTCAAATCTTTAAACAATCATCTCTTTTCTCTTTCTGCGCGTGGTTGTTAGTTTTACTGTAGCAATTACAGTTTTGTGATGACTTATTCCTGCGGTGGTAGAAATATCTATGAATAATTCAGGCCTTTTTGTAACAACTATATCTAAAATATTTTCGTTACCGTTGAGCCATCGCGTTGGTTCAGTTACGAGCTGTTGAAGATTGTGATCTGAGAAGAGGTCTAGAATGATTTTGCAAGCTGCTTTATCCCTGCCTCCAGTTACGTGAACGTAATTACTCCAGTCAATATCTGGCAATTCAAAGTCACCTCCTAGTATCATTGTATGGTCCGAAAATTGCTGTGCTTTTTTATTTACATCATTTCTTAAGGCTCGGCAATACTTACGCTTGCAACGGGTGGACGATAGAAGGAGCCTATCACAAGTTTTTTCCTAGCTACGTTGAGCTTGATCCATATGATTTCGCAGACAGAATAGACATCTATTTTGCTACATGGGAGGTACTTACTAACAACTATAAATACACCACCTCCTTGGGAATGCAACCTATTCTTACGGAAAATGTTCATGTTAAAATTAAAAATTTCGACGGAGCTTATATCTGGTTTTAACCAACTTTCTGTGCCTATTACGATATCAGTATCTGTACTACGAATAACGTTTTCGAGTTCAGGCCACAAAAGTTCACCCTTTCTGCAAGTCGTCCAAAGGACGAGAGGATAACCTCTGAACCTAGGCAGCAAGCATCATTGGTGACGACATGAACCACAATCCGCAGCTGGCTGCACCCCGTCCGTTCAATGGCATCCGGGGTGGCCTGTTCCACATGTCGGATCAGAACCCCCCGAATACACAATGAATGGATACCGGAATTCATCCCCGACCTATTAGCCATTTCCTCATGGGGTTCAATAAAGCGCCTAACGTTGGAGCTACCGACCACTAAAACCCCTTTCTGCAGTTGTCCAGACTTAGCGGGCTGTGGGGCTGCCTACTCACAGGCCGACGATTAAAGGACTGAATCAGTTCCAGACAATGCGTCAAACCGGTTGGACAGTGGTACAGGCTCGCCTTCTTTGGAATCAGACTTGCACGAATGCCCCCGCATGCGCCGTCGACGTCCAGACTCCACACGTCAGCCTCCACTAGGCGACGGCCACTTAAATTCCAACGTTTTGGCCTGGACTGCAGGTACGATGACAGTTATGGGAGAACCTGCCAGCCGCTTTGCTTCTACAGGGTCACCAATACCGCATCTACTGCAATCACTTGCGGCAGCTTCCAGCTGTGTAACTCTTGTTACCAAAGCGGCAAGCTGGGTGCGCAGGCTAGTAACCTCAGCCTGCGTCTGCACACAACAACCACAGTCCCTACACATACTACCTTACAGAAAGAAAAACTAAGGAGTACACTTTGCGTTCTCAGTAGGAGGAATATTGTCAATAACCAAATATACAAAGACGAAGCTTACACTAACTACGCACTTTAAATTAAATTTGAACTGGAGGTACTACTTCACGTAACGATTCCGACCAATGACTACTGTTGCTGTTACTGACAAGGAAATATGCAAAGATGAAGCTACAACTACACACTTTGAATTAAAATTATCACTGGAGGTACTAGTGTTGTAAAAAAACGTTTTTTTTCTGGCTTGAAAAAAAACATGAAAAAAAACATGTTTTTTTTCTGGGACACGTTTTTTTCACAAATACTAAATCTCACATTTGTAAGGCAGTTATCGTTTAAAATGACTGTTTTAGAGTTTATTCTAAGTACTTTCCTTAGTTTAAAATCTACAATATTTTTCTGGTTCAGTAGGCAAGAAAATTACGAAAATATTGGCAACATTGACTGAAATTTTCTTTTAAGAACGGGGATTCCCCGAAGAGACTGGGTTGCGCGAGAAGGAATCACCATTCCCCATTGTTTGTTTTGATACTTGCTATTTGAAATAGTGCTGCCAGCCCTACAAATTATTCTGTAGAACTACAGATCTTTTAAAAACATTAGGAATTTAAAATTTATCTACGGTTTTTTGCCTCTTTTTATTACTTATTGTGCTTTCCTTATATTCGTATACTTGTTAAACCCTCAGAGTATAGTGGTACTGACTCATTAAATTGTCAGTAATTATGAATCCTTGCAACTGTTGGTGTAAACCAACGATTGAAAAGAAGTGAAGCTCATATTTTGTATGATAATAGATTTAAATTCAAACTTAAAAGACCGTAATGCAATGCGCAGTCTTTATGCACAGTGTGTCTTTATGCTCACAATTTAAAATTGCAATCTCAAAATCTTTTGCGTACAATACAAGAACAACCAATAATAGAAAATTTAACTAACTATTTCTGAAGTTATGGATCTAGAGGAGACAGAAGAAGAGTCTGAAAATTCCGACACCGACTGAACTAGTGTTGGTAGTTCTGATACTAGTGAATGTGGTACTGACATAGAGGATGAATAAAATTATGTTACCTACATAGATTTACTTATGAATCAATATGTGAGACATTATGTGATTCAGTAAGATTTAAAACACACCTGTAAAATGTAAGTTCCTTAAATAAAACCATAATTTATCAAATATATTGTTTTCTGAAAGAAAAAAAAAATAGGAAACAACACACGGGTGCTAGGTTTTTTTATGTTTTTTTTTTCACAAAGCTGAAAAAAAAACAGTTTTTTTCTTTTTTTTGAGTTTGCAACACTAGGAGGTACTACTTCACGTAACGGTTCCGACGAACGACTGCAGCTGCTGCTACTGACAAACTAATATGCAAAGATGAAGCTACAACTAACTAAACACTTTTAATTAAATTCTCACTTGAGGTACTACGTCACGTAACGGTTCCGACGATGGCTGCTGCTGCTGCTACTGACGAACAAATATACAGAGACGAAGCTAACCAAACACTTTGAATTAAAACTATCATAGAAGGCGCTGCTCCCCGTAACGGCTGCCGAAGAACGACTGACTACTGGGGCTGCTAAACAAATATTCAAAGATGAAACAAAAGGAAAGTAAACACTTTAAATTATATCACCACAGAAGGCCCTGCTTCATGTAACGGCTGCCGAAGAACGATTATTGGTCGTAATTTACAACAATGCTCTTCGGGAATTGAATCGATTTCATACAAGTCACTAGTGCGTCATCACTTAGAATGATGTTGTTCTGTGTGGGTCCCCTTCAAAAATGGTTAATGGAGGAGTTAGAAAAGGTCCAATGAAGAGCCGCTCGATTCGTGACAGGTGTATATAGTTGGAGGGAAAGTGTAAGTGCGAAGTTGAAGGAGTTACGTTGGGAAGACTTGGAACACCGAAGGCGTTGCTCTCGACAAAACTTACTTGAAAGTTTCTGGACTCACGTATTTCGGAATGACACCAATCAAATTAGGGAATGGAATAGAAAGTATTTACCGGGTGAGTAAACTTAAAATCCGTTAGGATTAGCTTTCGATAAAGCATTCCGGCCATCCTGATCTGAGATTTCCATGGTTTTCCCGCATCACTTCCGGCGAATGCTGGGGTGGTTTTTCACAATAGACCATGGGCGCCTCCTGCCATATGCCGTATATCCCTTCCAAACCATTACCCTTTCGTATAGATTCATTGCACCCTCCGCCACACATATTTAGTAAATTGCGGAGTAATAATAATAATAAAAGGGTTGCAAACAGAATAAAGACTAAAGTTGCAATATTTGGTGAACGTGCAGTGGCATTCTTGGTTAACAGGACGATGAGTGCCAAATTAAAGTTACGTGGGGGGAATAGAAAACGAAGAAATAAAAGAAGGGGAGTATTCTTCCACTAATACGAGTACCATTATTTGCCGTATTGTCAGCTGCCTGTGCTCAGAGTGTGTGACAAATATTGTCAATGCTGTCAGCGCGACTACAGGAGCGAATAAGCGGTTGGCTGAGGAGAAATGACACAACGAAACGATGGAGGCAATGGAATGACGGGGTAAGGCCGGTCGTCCACTGCAAGCGTATTTGAGCGACTAAGGCCTCGTATCCACTTGAGCACGCTCAGGCGAATGAGCCGCTCAGTGAAGCGAGCGGCTCAAGTGTGGACGCCTGAGCACGCTCGCAGCGAACGACAGCGAGCGCGCGCGGGGCGAGCCGATCGGTATTTTGGAATGCTCAAAGGCGAACCAGTGTTTGTTCGGCGCTCAGTGTGGACGGTATTTGGCGGTTTCTACAATGAGCGCTAGCACGTGGGACAATGAAACTTGCTTAACTCTAATTGATGCGTATGAATCAAAGAGGGTGTTATGGGATAGCTCCAGTATTATAATCGAACTAAAAAATAAGGTGCATGGAGTGAAATCAGCGACATATTAAACTTTAGTATTGATGATGTAAAGAAAAAAATAACAAGCCAGCTAGGGTCATTCAGGCGAAAACGATCAAAACAGAAGAGAACTTCTATAACGGGAAGTGGTAAGTCTTTTTTAATAGTATTTCTCACAGCTGAATGGATTTTGATTGAATTTTGTGTTACGAAATTCAGATCCTAAGTGCCTAAAGTCATATTGATTTTATGCCAGGCAATATAATTGTTTTACCAATTTTTATTAAAAACTTGAAATCAATGCCATAATTAAAAAAACATAAAAATAACCTTAAAATCTATATTTGTAAAGACAAATTAAAAATAGGTACCAGCCTTCATATAATTTTTGAGTGACTCAATAGTGCCATCACAGACTACCCGTACTAAACGGATGATGCTTTGTTTATATACTTTGAACATATACTGCAGGCTTGTGTAGGGACTTCCTGAGGCTAATAATATTAAAGTTATTATAAATTTGATCTTCTGATGGGATCGCCTCACGCATAGGCGTATCGTGCATTTTAATATGAGGTCCAACTAATGACAGCAAATGTTCGAAACCGATCTCGTAAACTTTTGAAATAGCTCATTGTCTTCTTCTAACGACAATTCGCGAATTAAATTATTAAGATAATTTCTTCGCTGACGATGTCTTTCTCTAATCCATCAATTTGGTAATTTTCTTCTCTGTTTTGACATCGTATGGATAATAATAAAGGCCGCAGCTACTCGTGACGACACGTCAATAGCCGAGCGTTTTCTGAGCAGTGACACCAGGCTCGTTCGACTAAAATTTCCTTTTCCTTGAGCACGCTCAAACGAGCGCGTTCAAATGAATGAGGGGCTCATTCGCCTGAGCGTGCTCAAGTGGATACGAGGCTTAACAGGTCTCGCGTAGTCGCGCATATTGATGCGACTGATCCCAACACACGGTACGTTACTGAACAGCGTCCACTGTGAGCGATCTTGAGATACCGATTATAGCCGACGGCAGGCGACGAGCGACTGGTCCTACTGGAGTTGGATTAATCGCTTGTAGCAGCTGTTACGTATTCTACGCTCCACGTTACTTTTCGTGTATATCTCCGTTTTTGTTCGTTTTAATCATCAATATGGGTAGTGAGAAATTAATCAGTGCCGTAAATGAGAAAATACCGTTGTGATATATGAGAGACACGTGATATTTAGCGAAAACTGTGGGGAAAAAGTTGCAGAATAAATGGATAGTAAAGATGGTAGGTAATGTTGACAAGTTTACTATCATAGGTACTTTAAAATTTATAACCTATATACTTTAATGATACTTTTTGAGATTGCGATATTTACGATTACTCCACTTACATTTAAATTACATATATAAAGTATACTCAACAGCTGCATTATTACATCAAGCACACATCTGATAGAAAATATCTATAAAATTTGTATTTATTTAATCAATATTTGTATTCTTTAGAAAGTATTTCCGACAAGATTACAGAGTTCACAACTTGATGTAATCATTCCGTTCGCATCTATCACAATCCAGTCTTAATTTATTTTAAGAAGTTCAGTCGTATATTGCCTGATGCTGTATCATTATGTAACTGCACCCGCATATTTGTGGTTTAACTGACGTTTCTTCCATGCTATCACAGCGTACAAGACTGCAAACATATTAGGTACACAGATAAGTAACTAAAGATTCCTTATGATTATAAGATGGGACAAAACTGTTTGTTGATAGCTTGAAGTGTAAATGACTTGCTATAACGTTTGATAATAAACTCAGGTGGGCAGAACACACTGACAGGTAGTAGGAAAGGTTTATAAAATCCTTCATTTGCTGAAGAGGGCGAGGAAAGAATCTACCAAAGAAGACAGGGAATTGAATTGCAAAACATTAGCAGACCGTTGCTTGAATATGGTAGTGTAGTTTGGGAGCAAGATTTTGGTATCAAATACAGGAGTTAGAGAGTGCAAAGGAGAGCAGCAAAATTTGTTTGTGAAAATTACCGCAAGACCCAGTCCATAATTGATGTGATGAAGGAGCTGGGTTGGGAGTCACTGGAGGAAAGGAGGAGGGTGAAGAGAGTGCTAGGAATGTACAGGGCATATGTTGGTGATGGGGCTTGGAGGGATATTGGTCAAAGAATTAGGAAGAGTTCATGGAAGGGAAAATATGACCATGAGTACAAGCTGGCACTCCGCACTCAATTTCACGCATAAGGGAGTAGGATTTTTTTTTTTTTTTTTTTTTTTTTTTTTTTTTTTTTTTTTTTTTTTTTTGCATACGAGAGTCAGGGGCTGGAATGAATTATCTAGTGAAGTGATGAATAATTTATCAAAAACGCTGAAGGAATTTAAAATTAAAATTCATAAATGACAGAAGTAGATGGGGGAGGAATTTAAACACTCAAAGGATATAAAATGATAAAAAATACTAAGAAACTGGTAATTAGGTGACTAGGGAAATTTCCACCGGAGCATACGGTCCATCGCAATTAAATATTAATTCGATTCAATATATTAATCATTCAAATACCAGGTATATTACTGAACCGAGGGAACTAAAAAGAAACAAATCTACAAAGGGGCTTCTGGACAAGATAACTGGAAAGACACGGAAGATAGTTTGGGACATGGCGTCAATTCACCTTCTTTGAAACTTTAACCACCAATCCAATAAACGTGCAACGCTCCAACCCATCCGTTCAACCAACAACAATTGGATTCCACCCTACCCTGACAAAGCGCAAACAAATTGATCATAGCATTTCTGTTAAACATTTTCTGGAAATCGAGAGGGCAAAATTACAATTATTAGCAGGGCCGCTTAGGAAGATAGTAATATTGAGTTTTACTACTTCTAAAGAACGTTCCTCTTCATAAGTAACTAGCAGTTTGTAATAAACTGAGCAAGTTTTCACCGATAAGGATATCTCCAAACCCATCTTTTCCATATTCATCGCCCAGGTCCGCTCAATGAAACACTCCAGTTCCATCTCTGACGCCCAGAACAATAGACTACTAACCACCTGAACCCGACGACGCTGTTCACTCCTATCCAGTAAAAAATATTTGTAAAACTTTCAAACGTGCCAAAAAACACGGTGTTTGTCGAGTATTTAGTAAGGATGTAAACAGTTTTGTTTCTATTATAGTTTAGTTAAAAAAGTTTAAGAAATTATTATTATTATTATTTGCACATAGACCTATAAAACTAAATTATTATCATTATTTGTATCTGGCTTTTTGCGTCGTCGACGTCGAGGTCATTAGAGGCGGGAAGGGACTGGGGGTAAGGAACGGGAAGGAATCCGGATGTCATTTTGAATGAACCATCTCGGTATTCGCCTGGAGTGAACCGGATGGCTGGACGAGGATTTGTAGGTGGAATTCTCCTAATAAATTCCGTTTTCCTAACATTGAATTAATCCAAAACGAACGATGTCTACGATGCGTCGTCAGGCAGGGACATTCCAAAAAATAAGTGGTCTCTGCATCCATTTCACATAATTTTGAAACTCTTAAAATATTCGCACGAAATCACTAGCACAACTGTTGCCCGCGAGAGACGCGTTCGAGAACTGCTGCAACAATCACAGTCGCATGACTTTATTCGGCTACAGTGGACGGCCTCAGTCGCTCCTTGTCACCCCATTCAAAGTCGTTTATAGTTGCTTGAGTTGTTAATCGCTCAATTACGCTTGCAGTGGACGACCAGCCTAAACGTCTATTTTAGAAGCCATACTAGAACGATGAGTCTGATTTTAAACAAAAAAAAAAAAAAAAAAAAAAAAAAAAAAAGGTCGGTTGGGCCGCTGAGTGGTTAAGACATACGTAGACATGTAAAGCGTTTGGGAATACCACATTTTCGTGATGTTTTCCTGCGTGATTCACTACCTCACAAAATTCGTGAACGTGAGTGTGGTATCGTGAACTTGGACAGTGTTGAAAATGCTGGAACTCATAGGGTTGCTTACATTAAGTACAAAGACGGTGTTGTTAAATACTTCGACAGTGTTGGTGACTTACTTCGTCCTTTAGGATTGCAGCGACCCTTTACAGGGACAGAAAACTGTACAATGTGCAACAACACCATAAATTTGGTACATATATATGTGGGCATTTGTGTTTAAAATTCCTGTGTGAAAATGTATGGCATCAGTCTTGAATTAAATTTGCACAGGATAAAACAAATCTGTGATACTCTGCTTGTCAGGCAACATTTCAGTATTTGGCTTTCCCACAAATAGATTTGAGACAAGTCGATTACACAATCGGCTTGGTTCACTTTCAAACTTACAATTCGATTCCGTATATAGGCAAATAAAATTGTAAATTTTATTACTCGAAGAATAAGGTAATTTACATACTAACAGGGTCTTATGATATTGACGATTTGTAAAATTATATTTGAAAATGTAAAACAAGAACTGATTCTGATTTGATCTAGGGACGATCCAACTTCTTATGTACAAGCCAATCTACATTCTCATAAATGTGGGAGATACCTCATTAGTATGTAGGCGACAGAGAGAAACAAGCACTGCATAAGATTGTATACAGTGGGAAGCCACTTTGGATTAATTACAGATATTGGGATCTGTTGAAGTACTCGTTGCATCCTATAACTTTGGCTTAAATTTCGTCTTTGAAAATATCAAAGCGGCTGGAGAAAATTAAGTTCGTCGTTCTAGGGTTATAAACAATTAGGAAACGCAATGAGGAATTAAGTCCAGCCCTGTTTGATCACTGTAATCTCGCCAATGTCAAATTCTTCCTGCATGATGTGGCGTATCCGCACAAGAACATGAATTTAGACTTTAAGAAAAACCAAACCATAGTGTTTTATTTATTTAATGGCTTTCAGTCTTATGGACCACACAGAAAGTTCATTACATTTTATTATTCAACCATTTGCATTACAGTTTCTTTATACGAGTATATTCTACGCGCATTAGTTTACATCCTAGGTCATATAATTTAATACATCAACATCAAATAACATACATTGTTATAACTCTTATCTCTTTGGTTTCATTACATAATTTGTGGGATGATATGGAAACTATTAGTTGAATCTATTTTGGACAATGTAGAGCACGTGTAGTCTAACTATTTACACTGAGCACTAGATGATGATATTTTGCGAGGATATTTCTGATGAGGTAGTATATGGTAATTATTGTACCAACTTTGTTCGAAGAAATTTTTATTGGGTTCCTTAGATTTATATTTCAATGTTTCCTTCCTTGAAAAAGGACGTTATGATCTTGTATGTTTGGTATTTGTTGCAAGAGAGCAAGAGTGATAAATTAGTTGGAAGAGGAGTATTGCACTTTGTAAGGCCTATTAACATTTTGTCTTGAATATTGGTGTATTTCTTACAAGAAAACAAACATGATTTAATTCAGCTAGTTGTTGATCAACACAGTCACATAGGGCATTATCTCCTAGACCCATCCGATTTAGGTGGCTGGGAAAGTTGCTTCTAATAATATTGATTAACTGGCGTCTGTTAACTTCCCACTTATGGAACCACGGTATGAAAGGGACTCATGGTTGGATGCGGCCATAGAACCTATTTTCTGGTACAACAAAATGTTTGCCATCTATTTTTGCTCTCTGTTTAATATCTTACAGGAATGCAGATGGGCTGAGTGGTAGTTCTATTCTTTGTCCGTTTGAGATGGCTTCTTTGGGTAGTCTGTCTGTTAAGCATATTTTGATACCTTGATTATGATGAGGAGTATTTCGCGTAATCCATCCTATAGTTCCACTTGTGTTCTGTTATGCTCCTGATAAGGCTCAAGGAGTCGGGTATTATAACCACCTCCATTGGTTCCCTAGTCCAGCTGTATCTTACAACTTCTAATATCGCTTCCACTTCAGCTAAATACATTGGAGTTCGAGGTGGTATGGAGTGTAAAGACTGGTGTTGTGTTTTTGGACAATATAGTGTGCTGCCGACTTGGTGACCTGAGTTATTTTTGGATCCATATGTATATACGTGGATTGAGCTGACTAACAGGGCGTTCAGGGTATGATTGGTGTTACTTCCCATGGAGTGTTCCAAACACTGTACTTGTATGTTTAAGAATTGGAGGTGGTAAAATTACTTGAAATATCGGATGTATGGGAAACTTCGTAATGTTGATTTCGCTTTCACTTGTTGTACGTAGGAGATTGTTGTTTGGGGCACCTGTGTGTTAGTTACGTTCTTGTGCATCGAGTAATTAAAAATATTTAATCGTTTTTTCTGGGTGTTTAGTGAAGTTCAGTTCTTCCACTATGAATTTCTCTGTGTGTTGTTTGCGTCTAATGTACATAGGCACTTCGATGGCTTCACTAGTAAAGCGTTAGTTGGCATAGATCTTAGTGCACCTAAACGAGTTCGAAGGAAGCGATACTGCAAAGAGTCCAATTTTCGCAATGCGTCTTTTGTGCCGTTTGTGTAGAAGATACTACTGTAATCTATGAAGGATCTGATCATTGATTTGTATAGGAGTAGAAGCATGTTTGGGTGCGATCCCCATCTTGATCCCACCACTGCTCCTATAACGTTAAGTCGTTTGTTCGATTTGGCTATTATATGTTGGATATGATCTCTCCACGTGCGCCGGGAATCTAGTATCATTCCCAGAAAACGGCTCTGTATATTCACTGTGAATGAACAATATCCTAATTGTATTTTTGGTACTTCGAGAATTTTACGTTTTGAAAATATCACCACAGATGATTTCTCATTAGATATGTCTGATCCGTTAAGGAAGGCCAGCGTGCTGCATACCAATATCTCTTCGTTCAACTGGTCGAAAACATCTTCTATTGTTGAGTTCCTAATGTATATTATGATATCATCCGCATATTGGAGGAATAATATTCGAGGAGAAAAGATATTACCTAAGTCGTAAGTGTATATTAGATAAAGGAGGGGGCTTGAAACCACGCCCTGTGGGAGTCCATTGAAGACCCTACTGGGACCTACCAGTTCACCAGAATTTGAGATTTGTATGACCCTTTCCGATATGACCGAATGAATCTCTGCTACAAAGTGATGTGGAATTCCCAAGTTGGAAAGTTTTTGCATCGGTATATTGATTACAACATTGTCATAAGCTGACGAGATAACTAAAAAAATTTGCCCCAATTCAATGTTTCCTTGAAAATGCAATGTAGATATATGTACTTACTAATGCTAAGTTTTTCCTTTCCTGAATCCAAATTGCGATATCGGTAATAGATTATTCCTTTCTATCTACCATTGTAGTCTGTTTTTTAACATACCCTCTAATGCTTTTGATACATACGACATCAGTGACATAGGTCTGTAAGACCCAGGATGATTAGGGAACTTGTTGGGTTTCTCTATAGGTATACTAGTTTGTGTTCTACACTCTATAGGGATTGAGTCTTTCATCCATATTTCATTGAAAATTTTCGTTAAAAGCTGAAGGGCAGTGGTAGGCAAGTTATATAATATCAAGAAATGTATTCCATCTTTGCCTGGTGTCGTGTCTGAGGATTGTTTAATATTTTGTTGAACTTCTCTTTGAATCGTACGCGAATTTCGTGTTCGGATTGTTGTTCTGAGCTCAAAGAATATTTAAAGTTTTTATCGATGACACTATCAAGTGGAATCTAAATAATTCACGGGTTTTCTGCCGGTTAATTGATTTATTTAATTCTTCTAACAACGTTTCGGCAACTTCCACCGCTGCTTTCATCAGGTTAACTCTAAATACAAAGACAATACTGTGACTGGGTGCTGCCATCTGTTGTCTCCAACGTGGAGGTCACTGCTTCCGGTGGTGATGGCGCCATGTGTTCTTTGAGTAGTTTGAAATAGTCTTTCTCTGAGAAGCCCTCTGCAAATATCAAGGAAACTGGCATTCGGTCGTCTCTCAAGGCAGTAACCGATGAATCTGCGTGTTCAGCCGCATACTCAGGGTTGGACAGCGTCCTCTTAAAGTCGGCAAAGTTCGTTGTAGGTATTAACCACTCGTAAGTAGCTTCATCGAGCGTAACGACAACAAATACCTCCCATGGTTCTTTGCCTGGCTGAAGTCGAGCCTTCCACCTTTCGAGCGGAAAGGCATCGTATGAGTTGATACGGGTTTTGCCTCGAAATACTGACACTATCTTAATGGACCGCATCTTAGCAAGTGGCCTCCCCACAATCGATGTGCGGTGCGACACCACAAATGGAAAACTGTAAAGATACCGAATTATACCGTGCGTCTTCATACGCTATCTTGCCCAATTTGTCCATAGATTGCATTATATCTACAACAGAAACACGACACGAGTCATTAGTACTGACGGCAGTTCGATTCTCTAATTGCTTTTGGAATGGCCTCCATGACACGTGGTACGGTTGTTCCTGGAAGACAACCAGAATGCACGTTAGTATGAGGGGCTGTACCGTTCTTCGTAGCTAGTTACCGTAGCGGGTTCTCCAGACGTCGGACGTTGGAGCTACCAGTGACCAGTAAACGTTTTCCTGGTATCGGCTACTGTAGCTCGACTGCTGCTTCACTACCTACACAGAAAATTCAAAGATAATAACAAAAGCTAACTAGCACACTTTAAATTAAACACAATATTCGGCGACAGCTGCTAACGGCTGCTGTAGCTCGAATTCTAACTATACTGTAAATATGCTTTGCTAATGTTCCAGTGTTTTGTGGGAAGTCTTTTCCACTCGAAGTTGGTGTTGGTACCTATGGTAAGTTTAATTGGTAAGTGATCAGATCCTAAACTGTAGTTCAGAGTTTGCCACGTAACTAGGGGTGCTATACTTGGCGAGCAAAGTGTTAGGTGTGCAGTTGATGGATTCCTCCTACTTTTCGAATTCGTTGTTTATAAACTATGGCATGATTAATTCATTGAAGTGTCCACATTTTGTAGATTTTTGATATATGCAAGAGTGTTCTGATATGACTTAGCAACTGAATTTGACACTAGCACAAGAAACAGCGGGATTTTAAAGGGATTGTTCATTTGTGCGTGTTTCTGTTTAATACAATCCCGAGTCGACCTGAAACTTTCATCCTCTGGAGCTAAGATAGTAATTTAAACTGGTTATGTTAAAGATTGTCTCTGAAATCTTTCTTAATCAGTTTAATAGATCTGTTACTTGTTAATGTATATGTCTCTACTAATGTGATATACAAAGTGATCTCACTCCCCCAGTTATAATTAACTATATCGAAATAAAGATGGTACACTTAACTGGTAAACTTCATTGGGAGCCCAAAGTGGTGCCCATAAAGTTAATTATTTAAAACTCTATATTCATCGTGAATATCAAATTTTCGTATTTTACTTTTATTATGATGCTTTTTAGTAGTGCGTGGAGCACTGAAAGCAATGAGTGCCTGTGTATTATACATATATTATGCATATGAACTTATCGTAACTAATATTATATTATAAGTGAGAACAAATTTAGAAATACATCAGTCGGTCTCGAAGTTAAAATAATTTTAATTCAATGAGGAATAGTTTAATACTTTCATTCATTCAACAGTGGTGTAATAATTTGTTAAGATTATATTGCATGAAATTATGGTCTGGCAAAGTATTAAGATACGCGGGAGATAGTGAAGTCATGGATGTAGTGGACGGTCAAGGAATTTTGTACTAAAAGTTGCTA
>JARYHS010000081.1:0-19438 GCA_031002005.1 Vandiemenella viatica | reverse complement strand
GATCCTCCAGAACGAGGCATACTAAGCAATTGTATCAGAGGTAGGACGGTCAGTTCCTATCCTTTGGGACCTACAATTTAACGTAGATTCCGAACCACAGAACGCCCCAGCGTAGTTCATATGATCAAATACAAATCTTAAAAATTCTTGCCCCCATCGGGATTTGAACACTGGATCATAGCCAGAATTTTTTTTAAGAACTAGCACAGAAACCACTTTTTTCTCCACTAATTATATTTGAGCTGTCAGACCGCTACATATAAATTGTACATTCAATATATTTCTTTCCTACTTACATAAAATGTTTTACAATTAAACTGGTAGTATTTAATGATAACCGGTTGCTATGCAAAGTACGGCTAGTAGAAAAAACTGCTAAATCGGGTTGAAAATACGGCTAGCTGCTTCCTTGGCACTTTAAGAAAAAGTGTTCCCGAAAGCCGTAAAATATGTAACAAAGTTGTAATTAGCGCCAAAACATGCGATTACGCACATTACTGCCTATGTACTAATAGACATCTTGAGCCGTCTGTGACGTTTTTATCGTCAGAATTTGGTGTGGCAGCTGTTTTCTTTACTCAGAATCCACTAAGCATCATGGAATATTAGTAGTCGTTCTGGTGTCGGTACTGCAGCCACTTTATTCTCTCAAAAACCATGATACACCATGGAATATTAGTCTTCATGCAGGTCTAGGCTGCATTCAAACCAAACCACACTCTCTGGTAATACAGCTCCTTGAAAATCAACATATTCATGGTAAAGATGGCTGCTACATATTGCCTAATACCGCACGTAAGGGGGCATCCATAATTACGTGAGGTGTTTTTCCAGACCCCCCCCCCCCCTCCGTATGGTGAGATCTCGTCCGTGAGCCCCCCCCCCCTCCAGGAATCGCCCTCACAACTTTTTGAGACATTTTTTTTTAAGGTCTCACCCTTCCAAAGCCGGTTACGCCCCCACTTTTCGACGAAATACACTCCTAAAATTGAATTTCGCGCCGTTTGTAGACCTTTTCTTTTTTTTTAGCTCTACAGTCCAACAAAAAATTCCAAAACCTAACTTGAGATTTCCGTTAACCCCTCTCCCCCTTGGTGAGATTTCGCCGGACCCCCCGCCCCTATTTCACTTCACGTAATTTATGGACGCCCCCTAACCCGACGATTTGAATTGTATTATTCGTGTCTAAACTGTTTTGTCGACTTCGCGTACACTTTTTCTTCAATACTAAAGCCTAAGGAGTGCGTTAATAACATTTTAATCCCGAAATAACAATTTTTTCTACTGGCCGTACTTTGCACAGCATCCTGATACCCACTTTTTACAATTCAATAATAGTAGGAAGGGATAGCCGATTCAAACCAGAAACCGGGAAAACCCGTGACGTCACAAGATGGCCGCCCCTGTTTGGGCGACCAAGATGGCCGCGCCCCGTTTGGCCGGTCAAGATGGCCGCCGTTAGTTCCTTGACCTGTCGCACAGATGGCGGCACCGGGTGTGCTTGCGCTGCACCGTTAGTTCCCCGACCGCCCGCCCAGATGGCGGCACCGGGTGGGCTTGCGCTGGACCGTTAGTTCACAGATCCGCTGGTAGATGGCGCTGGACCGTTAGTTCTTTGGCTCACTGGTAGGTGGCGTGGCATGCTTCATATGCGTGAAATATTTCAGAATCCCCGTTTTCAGGCCTGCGTGAACACGCTCTGTTTGCTTATCCATTAAGCATTGCGAAATGTGTGCCGTGCTGGCTGGGGTTCCGTTAAGCAAGCACTTGTTTGCGCTCCGAAACATCTTGGCTACTATCGACACACAGTAAAATATTTACTTCTGTTCTGTGTCGTGAAAAATACTTAATCGTAAATCATTGCGATTTTTTTACTAAAAATAAAAAAGTCCACATCAACGGATATTACGTGAACAGACATCGGTAGCGTTGGGGCTAGGTCGCCGGTTCGAGTCCGGCCGCGGTGTTTTTATTGAAAAAGCCGTTCCAACTCGTCAATTTCCAAATCAAAATTTTAGTTTCCATACCTAGAGAGGATACCTGCCTTGAATAAAAAGTAAGTCGAAAAGCATAAAGTTTCCTTTTAACGTTCGATATGGAAAAAAACCGTCATAAACTCCAGATATAAATTCTATGTGTACCTGTTTTCATGAAATTATTTAGCGTTCTTGCCTCGCATTCGGGAGGACGGAGGTTCCAGGCATCCATGGTTTCCCAAAATCACTCCAAGTGAATGCCGGGGATGCGACCTTCAAAAGGCCATGACCGAATTCATTCCCATTCCTTTCCCCGTCTCAAAAGACCACGTTGTTAGAGAGACGTTAAAAAAAAAAGTACCTGTTTTAGCGTTCTGGCCTTGTATTCGAGAGGACGGCGTTTCCGAGCATCCAGATTTGGGTTTTCCATGGTTTCCCCCAAATCACTCCAGGTGAATGCCGGGATGCTTCCTTCAAAAGGACATGGCCGAATTCCTTCCCATTCCTTGCTCCTCATCCTTTCCCCGTCTCAAAAGGCCACGTTGTTAGAGAGACGTTAAAAAGTTTAAAAAATGAAATTATTGTGATAAAGTATAGCAATACCACACATACGTTATTCTTTTCAAAATTCGTAGCCTCAAAAACCCATCAATGGTGAAATCCTTTCATTGAAACCGAGAGACATTCACCGACGAAGGTAGGGAAAACCATAAAAAAATTCCGTTCATCGAAGCAGGCAGACATTAAAAATTAATACACCGACGAAGAGACGGGAAACAAACTCAATTAGTCACATCATGTTGGATTCATTATGAACAATATAATATAACTGACGAGTGTCACCTATATTCCGTGTATTTTAAAGGAAGTATTAAATTATGTGTAATTAAACACAGACACTTTTTGAACTCAAAGAGGCATTGAAGGGGTTTACTGATGGATGTAAGTATAACATCGATGGGTTGAGAGCCTCTAAACTAAAGCAAAGTTATCGATTTGAAAACCAGTTTCTTTCCCTACAGACATTCCAGAAGTGAATACATGATGTCAAACCAATCAGGCTGTAATTTTTTTTCTAGCCTATTTCTCACCCCTGTCTTTGGACAAGAGGCCACTTGAAATTATTTGTGACAAAGCCTTTCCCACACCAAGGCTAGGAAAATCAAAGTTTCCAGTTTGACAATGGCAAAACTCAAGACTGACAAACATCAGTACGACTCCTTATTTCCCTAATCTTATCTCTGTTGCCATTGGTATAAAATATTTCATTGCACTCGTAATTGTTGCCACCAAGGTCAATCCAGACCAATCTATGTATCAATTCTGTTATGCTTTCGTAAGCAATCACAAATTGAGTGTCCTTAGCTGCACTTTGTCTAAAATTCCAATAAATCCCTTGTGATACATCAGTGATTGACACCTTTATCTGTATTTTACAGCTCAGCATGTATGTTCCATGAACGAAATACCGTCTGTTAATCTTACTAATTTCACCCCTGTCGAATCGAAGTACGCCAGTCCTATGTGATAAAAATCGAGTCACGCTAAGCACAGAACATCCCTGAGACCATCGCCTGTGGCCAAGGTGGAGATTTAGAAAATTTACCCACTCCCTTATGTGCCGGCTCCTACTTATAGTCTTTTACGCACTATTCCTAATTCTTTCACCAAGACCAACCCCTAGCCTCATCGCCAACGTACCCACAACACTTCCCCAAACCTCCTCCTGTTTTCCAATGATTCCCTGATCAGTTACTGTCAGGGTAACCTTTTGTTCAAATTTCGCAAAGTCTTCTCCTAATCAGTAGCAGGGATTCCAGGTACCAAAATGTTCACTTAAGGTGGTTCTACTGCAGTTTCCCAGGAAAATTCCCCCTTCTTCCAGGAAATTTCTGCTATTTTTCAACCAATCAGGACACAGGAGTGTTCTCCATTCGGTTTAAATGTTCCCATCTGACGCCAACCTTCGGATTCAGGACCAAGTATGACATTTGTTTGTAATTGCATGCTTTGTTCAAGTAACCATGATAAAGTTACCATAATGCTCTTAGCTAATTGATAGTTTCGTACCGAGCGTGGTGGTGTAACGGATAGCGTTCTGGCCTCGCATTCGGGAGGACGGCGGTTCGAATCCCCGTCCGGGCATCCAGATTTGGGTTTTCCATGGTTTCCCCAAATCACTCCAGGTGAATGCCGGGATGCTTCCTTCAAAAGGCCATGGCCGAATTCCTTCCCATTCCTTGCCCCCATCCTTTCCCGTCTCTGAAGACCACGTTGTTAAAAAGGGACGTTAAACTGTAAAAAAAAAAAAAAAAAAAAAAAAAAAAAAAGATAGTTTCGTGGTCATAAAACAGGCATCATAACCCACATTTTCATAGAAGACCCCCACACATCGACAAGTATCCAAAACGTCACAATAGTTGCAGACACTAGTTCTATTGCGCCGAAGATAGCACCCACGATTGAACTTTCGTAAATTGTTAGGTCGAAGTGGGTGTTTAGATATTTTACCCAGTCAGGCATCATCACCTAAAGTATAGTGGTCATGGTCAACTTAGGCTCCATACACCACTCAGAATTATTCCACCAATATCCATTCTAACAGCATTATACGCCACCTACAGCCCCTCAACACTCTTCCAATGACATCCCAGCCCCAGCTCCTTTATTATGTCACTTACTGAATATTTTCCACAGGTAAATCTAGTTGCCCTCCTTTGCACCTTACATTTGATGCACAAAAAATGTGGACTCCATACTACACCACACAAGCAATGGTCTGACTGTGGGTTTGTACCCAAGTCCTTCGCTTCTCTGTTAAATGATTTTTATGTAGTGAGAATCAAAATTCCCATGCCAACACAAACGGCAGTAAACTGTAAAGAGCACATCGAAATGGGAGATTGTCTAAGCCCTGAAACAATGGTTAGAAGCACACGTTGATGGTGAGCATAATTCTATAACCATATATTTTAGACTCAAATCCACAGAGGAATGACACACGCACACACTTGTACATGCATACAGCTAGGTCGACAGAACTAACAGCAAGCATCACGGAAACGATGAAGTGGGGGCAGAATTGTCGTTACAACTGATTAACTGAACAGAACTATCGTTACAAAAATCATCAGACAGACGAGTTACTTACGCTTACATGCACAAAGAGAGACGCAGATACACATGTCCAAGACTACACAACTGCCGGCACCAATCATGGAAACAAAAAAGTGGTGTAGTACTCTCTTGCCTCATGACTGGCTGAAAAACAGAAGTCTCCTTACATATCATCAGCCTGGCGAGATAGATGGTGTGCAAAAGATGACATGTTTTCACCATAAATAGTGTTCATCGCGCCCCAGTTGATTATATTTACCATCAACACGTCTCTCCCACACCGCAACCCTTTCTACCATTCAGTAAAAAAGTGACGCAGGTACCATGAGTTGCAATAGACACTTGACTATCAGATCTCACCCACAAATCCATATATCTCAATACACTAGCACAAACAAACATAAGTGGAGGGGCAGCAAAATCATTCGTCCAGACAGACATTTTTATAGAAGGTATCACCATATTTACGCATACAGACACAGAGAGAGACGCACAAACACTCACATTTCCATGCCTTCAGCGAGCTAGACACAACATCCAGCCCCAATCATGGCGACGAAAAAGTGGGGTAGAACCCCCCATGGCTCATAACTGACCAAAAAATCATCAGTAACATATGTTCCAGGCACCATACTCTTCACATCAACATCATCTCATTTATTTCACACTACAGACCTCACTACCATCCAGTATCATGTGTGCTAGGTACAAAACTGTTCACATCAGCACCAACACATCTATCCCACACCTAAGCTTTTTCTGCCATTCAGTAACATGTGCCCCCCATGTACCACGAGTAGCAGTAGACACTTGGTCATCAGACAGATATCATAACTCCCATATTCATACTAGGTCTCACCCACAAATCCATATGTCACCTCACACAAGCATAAGTGCAGGACAAACGAGATAAAGGAAGGTATCTCCATATTTACGCAAAAAAACACACAGAGATAGAGACGCATACACACGTACATTTCCATGCCTATAGCGATCTCGACTCAACAACTAGCCCAATCATGGCAACGAAAAAGTGGAACAGAACACCCATGACTGACCAAAAATCATAGAAAGACACACATGTCAATGCATTCACACAGTTCCATTCATCACCACACATAACTGGAGGACAGAAATACCGTAATACGCCGGTCTAAATGCGCGGACCGCGATGGTTTACCGGA
Organism: Vandiemenella viatica; assembly: GCA_031002005.1. Taxonomy (NCBI): domain Eukaryota; kingdom Metazoa; phylum Arthropoda; class Insecta; order Orthoptera; family Morabidae; genus Vandiemenella; species Vandiemenella viatica. Next base: position 13,161 of record JARYHS010000081.1, on the reverse strand, counting down.
GTTTTCCGACCGGGACCTACTACCGGTAACCGCATTTTTAGGACCGCACTGAAGACCGGAATTTCATTGCGCACGAGGCGGTAATATGCGCCGGTATACCGACCTACTAAAGCACGATGTACGCGTCCGCTGCGAGGAAGGGTGGCCACCTCCCGCCGCGCCCGCCTTGGCATGTTCACCCAAAATTTGTCTTTGATGTGCTGCTATTAACAAATGACATTTGGCCAAACATTGCCAAGAGCTTAGTTCCAGCCACCAGCTATACTGATGGCACATTAAAAATCAAGTATGTGTGGTGAGCACTGAGATGTATTGTAAAGACATGCTATCATCTGCCTATCATGTAACACCTCAGTGTGGATGTCATGTGTTGGCACCCTTTCCTGTAATTACTTGTATGTATGTATGTGGTAACTTATGAAATTAGCTTTGTACATATTATCAACGATACTGAATGGCAGAGAGGTCTGTAGTGTGAGTTAAATGATATGATTTTGATGTGAGGAGTTTGTTACTTGGAACACATGTTAATGATGATTTTTTTTTTGTCAGTCTTGAGCCATGGGAGTTCTGTTTCACTTTTTCGTTGCCACAATTGGGTTAGTTGTTGAGTCGAGATCGCTGTAGGCATGGAAATGTACGTGTGTATGCGTCTCTATCTCTGTGTGTGTTTTTTTTTGTTTTTTGCGTAAATGTGGTGATACCTTCCTTTATCTCGTTTGTCTGGATGTATGATGTGCTGTTCCTGCACTTATGCTTGTGTGAGGTGACATATGGATTTGTGGGTGAGACCTAGTATGAATATGGGAGTTATGATATCTGTCTGATGACCAAGTGTCTACTGCTACTCGTGGTACATGGGGGGCACATATTACTAAATGACAGAAAAGGTTGCGATGTGGGCGAGATGTGGCTGTGATTTCAAACTTCACACATCCTGTAACTCTTCAGTTTGGATCTAGCATGTTCAGTCTCATTCCTCCAGTTATGTGTGGTGATGAATGGAACTGTGTGATTGCATTGACATGTGAGTGTGTGTGTGTCTTTCTATGATTTTTGGTCAGTCATGGGTGTTCTGTTCCACTTTTTCGTTGCCATGATTGGGCTAGTTGTTGAGTCGAGATCGCTGTAGGTATGGAAATGTACGTGTGTATGCGTCTCTATCTCTGTGTTTTTTTTTCGTAAATGTGGTGATACCTTGCTTGTGTGAGGTGACGTACAGATTTTTGGTTGAGACCTAGTATGAATATGGCAGTTATGATATCTGTCTGATGACCAAGTGTCTACTGCTACTCGTGGTACATGGGGGCACATATTACTAAATGACAGAAAGCGTTGCGGTGTGGGCGAGATGTGGCTGTGATTTCAAACTTCACACAACCTGTAACTCTTCAGTTTGGATCTAGCATGTTCAGTCTCTTTCCTCCAGTTATGTGTGGTGATGAATGGAACTGTGTGAATGCATTGACATGTGTGTCTTTCTATGATTTTTGGTCAGTCATGGGTGTTCTGTTCCACTTTTTCGTTGCCATGATTGGGCTAGTTGTTGAGTCGAGATCGCTATAGGCATGGAAATGTACGTGTGTATGCGTCTCTATCTCTGTGTGTTTTTTTGCGTAAATATGGAGATACCTTCCTTTATCTCGTTTGTCCTGCACTTATGCTTGTGTGAGGTGACATATGGATTTGTGGGTGAGACCTAGTATGAATATGGGAGTTATGATATCTGTCTGATGACCAAGTGTCTACTGCTACTCGTGGTACATGGGGGGCACATGTTACTGAATGGCAGAAAAAGCTTAGGTGTGGGATAGACGTGTTGGTGCTGATGTGAACAGTTTTGTACCTAGCACACATGATACTGGATGGTAGTGAGGTCTGTAGTGTGAAATAAATGAGATGATGTTGATGTGAAGAGTATGGTGCCTGGAACATATGTTACTGATGATTTTTTGGTCAGTTATGAGCCATGGGGGGTTCTACCCCACTTTTTCGTCGCCATGATTGGGGCTGGATGTTGTGTCTAGCTCGCTGAAGGCATGGAAATGTGAGTGTTTGTGCGTCTCTCTCTGTGTCTGTATGCGTAAATATGGTGATACCTTCTATAAAAATGTCTGTCTGGACGAATGATTTTGCTGCCCCTCCACTTATGTTTGTTTGTGCTAGTGTATTGAGATATATGGATTTGTGGGTGAGATCTGATAGTCAAGTGTCTATTGCAACTCATGGTACCTGCGTCACTTTTTTACTGAATGGTAGAAAGGGTTGCGGTGTGGGAGAGACGTGTTGATGGTAAATATAATCAACTGGGGCGCGATGAACACTATTTATGGTGAAAACATGTCATCTTTTGCACACCATCTATCTCGCCAGGCTGATGATATGTAAGGAGACTTCTGTTTTTCAGCCAGTCATGAGGCAAGAGAGTACTACACCACTTTTTTGTTTCCATGATTGGTGCCGGCAGTTGTGTAGTCTTGGACATGTGTATCTGCGTCTCTCTTTGTGCATGTAAGCGTAAGTAACTCGTCTGTCTGATGATTTTTGTAACGATAGTTCTGTTCAGTTAATCAGTTGTAACGACAATTCTGCCCCCACTTCATCGTTTCCGTGATGCTTGCTGTTAGTTCTGTCGACCTAGCTGTATGCATGTACAAGTGTGTGCGTGTGTCATTCCTCTGTGGATTTGAGTCTAAAATATATGGTTATAGAATTATGCTCACCATCAACGTGTGCTTCTAACCATTGTTTCAGGGCTTAGACAATCTCCCATTTCGATGTGCTCTTTACAGTTTACTGCCGTTTGTGTTGGCATGGGAATTTTGATTCTCACTACATAAAAATCATTTAACAGAGAAGCGAAGGACTTGGGTACAAACCCACAGTCAGACCATTGCTTGTGTGGTGTAGTATGGAGTCCACATTTTTTGTGCATCAAATGTAAGGTGCAAAGGAGGGCAACTAGATTTACCTGTGGAAAATATTCAGTAAGTGACATAATAAAGGAGCTGGGGCTGGGATGTCATTGGAAGAGTGTTGAGGGGCTGTAGGTGGCGTATAATGCTGTTAGAATGGATATTGGTGGAATAATTCTGAGTGGTGTATGGAGCCTAAGTTGACCATGACCACAATCTGGCACTATACTTTAGGTGATGATGCCTGACTGGGTAAATATCTAAACACCCACTTCGACCTAACAATTTACGAAAGTTCAATCGTGGGTGCTATCTTCGGCGCAATAGAACTAGTGTCTGCAACTATTGTGACGTTTTGGATACTTGTCGATGTGTGGGGGTCTTCTATGAAAATGTGGGTTATGATGCCTGTTTTATGACCACGAAACTATCAATTAGCTAAGAGCATTATGGTAACTTTATCATGGTTACTTGAACAAAGCATGCAATTACAAACAAATGTCATACTTGGTCCTGAATCCGAAGGTTGGCGTCAGATGGGAACATTTAAACCGAATGGAGAACACTCCTGTGTCCTGATTGGTTGAAAAATAGCAGAAATTTCCTGGAAGAAGGGGGAATTTTCCTGGGAAACTGCAGTAGAACCACCTTAAGTGAACATTTTGGTACCTGGAATCCCTGCTACTGATTAGGAGATGACTTTGCGAAATTTGAACAAAAGGTTACCCTGACAGTAACTGATCAGGGAATCATTGGAAAACAGGAGGAGGTTTGGGGAAGTGTTGTGGGTACGTTGGCGATGAGGCTAGGGGTTGGTCTTGGTGAAAGAATTAGGAATAGTGCGTAAAAGACTATAAGTAGGAGCCGGCACATAAGGGAGTGGGTAAATTTTCTAAATCTCCACCTTGGCCACAGGCGATGGTCTCAGGGATGTTCTGTGCTTAGCGTGACTCGATTTTTATCACATAGGACTGGCGTACTTCGATTCGACAGGGGTGAAATTAGTAAGATTAACAGACGGTATTTCGTTCATGGAACATACATGCTGAGCTGTAAAATACAGATAAAGGTGTCAATCACTGATGTATCACAAGGGATTTATTGGAATTTTAGACAAAGTGCAGCTAAGGACACTCAATTTGTGATTGCTTACGAAAGCATAACAGAATTGATACATAGATTGGTCTGGATTGACCTTGGTGGCAACAATTACGAGTGCAATGAAATATTTTATACCAATGGCAACAGAGATAAGATTAGGGAAATAAGGAGTCGTACTGATGTTTGTCAGTCTTGAGTTTTGCCATTGTCAAACTGGAAACTTTGATTTTCCTAGCCTTGGTGTGGGAAAGGCTTTGTCACAAATAATTTCAAGTGGCCTCTTGTCCAAAGACAGGGTTGAGAAATAGGCTTGAAAAAAAATTACAGCCTGATTGGTTTGACATCATGTATTCACTTCTGGAATGTCTGTAGGGAAAGAAACTGGTTTTCAAATCGATAACTTTGCTTTAGTTTAGAGGCTCTCAACCCATCGATGTTATACTTACATCCATCAGTAAACCCCTTCAATGCCTCTTTGAGTTCAAAAAGTGTCTGTGTTTAATTGCACATAATTTAATACTTCCTTTAAAATACACGGAATATAGGTGACACTCGTCAGTTATATTATATTGTTCATAATGAATCCAACATGATGTGACTAATTGAGTTTGTTTCCCGTCTCTTCGTCGGTGTATTAATTTTTAATGTCTGCCTGCTTCGATGAACGGAATTTTTTTATGGTTTTCCCTACCTTCGTCGGTGAATGTCTCTCGGTTTCAATGAAAGGATTTCACCATTGATGGGTTTTTGAGGCTACGAATTTTGAAAAGAATAACGTATGTGTGGTATTGCTATACTTTATCACAATAATTTCATTTTTTAAACTTTTTAACGTCTCTCTAACAACGTGGCCTTTTGAGACGGGGAAAGGATGGGGAGCAAGGAATGGGAAGGAATTCGGCCATGTCCTTTTGAAGGAAGCATCCCGGCATTCACCTGGAGTGATTTGGGGGAAACCATGGAAAACCCAAATCTGGATGCTCGGAAACGCCGTCCTCTCGAATACAAGGCCAGAACGCTAAAACAGGTACTTTTTTTTTAACGTCTCTCTAACAACGTGGTCTTTTGAGACGGGGAAAGGAATGGGAATGAATTCGGTCATGGCCTTTTGAAGGTCGCATCCCCGGCATTCACTTGGAGTGATTTTGGGAAACCATGGATGCCTGGAACCTCCGTCCTCCCGAATGCGAGGCAAGAACGCTAAATAATTTCATGAAAACAGGTACACATAGAATTTATATCTGGAGTTTATGACGGTTTTTTTCCATATCGAACGTTAAAAGGAAACTTTATGCTTTTCGACTTACTTTTTATTCAAGGCAGGTATCCTCTCTAGGTATGGAAACTAAAATTTTGATTTGGAAATTGACGAGTTGGAACGGCTTTTTTCAATAAAAACACCGCGGCCGGACTCGAACCGGCGACCTAGCCCCAACGCTACCGATGTCTGTTCACGTAATATCCGTTTGATGTGGACTTTTTTATTTTTAGTAAAAAAATCGCAATGATTTACGATTAAGTATTTTTCACGACACAGAACAGAAGTAAATATTTTACTGTGTGTCGATAGTAGCCAAGATGTTTCGGAGCGCAAACAAGTGCTTGCTTAACGGAACCCCAGCCAGCACGGCACACATTTCGCAATGCTTAATGGATAAGCAAACAGAGCGTGTTCACGCAGGCCCGAAAACGGGGATTCTGAAATATTTCACGCATATGAAGCATGCCACGCCACCTACCAGTGAGCCAAAGAACTAACGGTCCAGCGCCATCTACCAGCGGATCTGTGAACTAACGGTCCAGCGCAAAGCCCACCCGGTGCCGCCATCTGGGCGGGCGGTCGGGGAACTAACGGTGCAGCGCAAGCACACCCGGTGCCGCCATCTGTGCGACAGGTCAAGGAACTAACGGCGGCCATCTTGACCGGCCAAACGGGGCGCGGCCATCTTGGTCGCCCAAACGGGGGCGGCCATCTTGTGACGTCACGGGTTTTTCCCGGTTTCTGGCTTGAATCGGCTATCCCTTCCTACTAATAATATTGATGTTTGTGTTAAATACAATGCGGTCAAAAAGTAAACGATGATTGCATTATAACTGCTAATATTATTTTCAGAGAAGTTTTGTTGAGTAAAGAATCACTTTTGACAAAGCCAATTTTTAAATATCTTCTTTTTAAATGTTTTACCCGGGTCAGCTAGTAAACAAGGCTTCCTAGGCATTTCGAAGCCAACATTTATTTTCAACAACCAAAGATAAAACAGTAGACGCAACAAGGCGGTAATTTTTCTTCAAGTTTGAAAAAAGTAGCATTTTACAAAGCCAGTATCTATTTTTTAAATATATCGTTTCTAAATGTTTTAGAATTAAACTGGTTGTGTTTAATGATAACAACTTTTTTACAATTCAGTAATATTGATATACAGTCAATATTATTTTCAGAGAAGTTTTGTAAAGCAAAGTATCACTTCTGACAAAGCCAATTTTTAAAAATCACCTTTTTAAATATTTTACAATTAAACATGTAGTGCTAGTATTCCTGCGAAGAAATGTATGCAAGAAATTTTCGTTTAAATACATTAGTTCCTTGAAACCTAAGAGAAAATATTAGTAGGCTTCCTGGTACCTGAATCGTCCACAAGATGGTGTTAGAGCTGTTTTTGAGATACCAATAGCAAAAATTGTTAGTATTTTGTTACACTGGGTTATTACAGGAAGACAAATATTTTTATAAAATTAAAAAAGCAAAATATTACCTGATATGATATTTCATCCAAATAGGTAGTGCCGTTTTCGAGATCCAATATATATATATATTTATATACAAGAATTACTCGTTAAAGATAAACATGGAATAACTTGGGAGAAACATTACTTGTGTTGGAGGGTTATAAAACACATGCCGTGAAATGTATCACTGGAATTTGTAACAATATAAAAGCATAATGAGGAAAACAAAAATGAGAATAAAAGTTAATAAATTATAAAAAGGTAATTAAATAACAAGTGACGAATTTTCCAAAGCTAAAATATTATCAGAAATTGAAGTTATTTGAATGTTCAATAGGCGCAGTTTTTTCTGTCTCCAATGATCAGTTTCTGCTATTAGCTTGACAATTTTCAGCATTTGCAGGAAAGGCTACTGAAAAAAAGAAACAACATCTATTCACCTCCATAGATGAAAACCAGATTAACAATTATACCTGACCCAAGACATTCAGATGACCTCGAAACCCTAACAATATCTTAACTTTTATAAATTCATCACTTATTTGAATTTTTGAGTTTCTTAATTATTATTATTGTTGCCTCAGTATTCCAATGATACATTTGAACAGTTAGTTTGATCCCTCTCTCTCAACTTTATCTACCCTGCCTGACAAGTGCTTCGAAAAAGATGAGGAAACGAAATGGAATATCACGGGTTAGAAGGTATGTGATGCCATTTCAGTCATTAGAAAATAGAATCAAATCTAGAAAGATGTAGGCAGTTTGAATCCACTTATCAGCATATTGTTGCACTGATTTGGTTGGGAAGGGTGTCAAAGTCACTGCATCCTTTCAAAAGGCAAGCTGGACCCCAATTATTCCAACTGGTTCCTGGTATGCAGGATACTGGCACTAGGATGGAGTTTATGACCAGGACCGATCTCACATGTTTTATCGATGATAGACTTGGGGACCCTGCTGGCCACGGGAATAACTCAACATCATGTAGACAGTTTGCACACACCCGTGTGCCATATGTGAACAAGCATTGTCCCGCTGAAAAATGGCATCATGATACTGATGCACGACAGTTAATACACGAGGAAGCAGGATGTTCATGATTTACCATTCCACAGTGACCGTGTAACCGATGGCTCCCCACACCACCCCGCCAGTATAAACACCGTTGCCACGCTCCAAAACATTAGAAGAATGGGACTTCCCCCAGATCACCACCATACTCACTGAAAATGACCATTTGGGGGTAGTGAAGAACCATAATTCGCTGAATTGCTGATAAATGGTGTTGCATTGCGTTCAGTGACAAATCGCAGATTCAAGTGTTACAGAGTGTTAAAGGATGATATTTATTTTAATCAAAAATTTCCAAGCTATTAAAGTTTTGTCAATTTTATCAAAGAGCTAAAATGGATAATGTTAAGCGAGCAGGAAAAATGCAAAATATCATTCGAAGTGGAGTATTAGACTTGGTTTCTGCTGATGTGTTTTGGCCCGCTATCCATGTTGGTTTTATTTTTATGTTTTCTCTAAGTATGTTAAACTCTACCCAATAACGAAAACAACTGCAAAATTTTTTTGTTAGGAAAGTAATTGATAAATACTGTTAGAAAGTGGGTAAACCGTAGAAGATACTATCCGACAATGTCACACAATTTATAGTAAAGCTGGGATAGGAAAACTCGAACAGGAAGGGATAGAAGTTGAACATACTACGGTTTATCATCCGGCAGGAAATCCTGTAGAGTGCCTAATGAGAAAAATAAGACGTTGGTTCAGTACATATTGTACAGACCGACATAGTAAGTAGGCTTATGAAGTGGTAAATTTTTAGAACGTAACTAGCCGGTACCCACGACTTCGTTCGTGTTTGTAAAGAATTTTGATTGACAGCTACTGACATCTAACCACCATAGTGCACGATGGGAGACTCGATGCTATTACCACACACAAACGCCAGTCATATCTCCCACACTCCCACAGTTTCTGAAATTCGGCCAACGTTGTGATCGAAAGGTGACTCTGTGTTACTACCACACACAAACGCCAGTGATCTGCGATAGATAGTTTTCGCTGAAAAGTGATACACCAAGACACATGCGTCTTTGACAGAAATATAAAATTGCCGCAGGTCGACTGATTTCAACCCCTATATCTCCCACACCCCCATAGCTACCGAATCTAACAACCATAATGCACGACAGGAGGCACGATATTACTACCACACACAAACACCATTGGTCTATGCTATGTAGTTGTGGCAGAAAAATGACATATGCGGAGACACCTGTCTTTGGTAGAAATACGAAAATATCCTTGATCGGCCACTTTCAACCATCATATCTCCCACACTCCCACAGTTACTGAAATTCTACCACTGTTGTGATCGAAAGGTGATTCTGTGTTACTACCACACTCAAACGCCAGTGATCTGGGATAGATAGTTTTCGCTGAAAAGTGATACACCAAGGCACAAGCGCCTTTAACAGAAATATGAAATTGCAGCAAGTCGATCACATTCAACCCCCATATCTCCCACACTCCCATAACTACCGACATCTAACAACCAGAGTGCACGATGGGAGATTCACTGCTACTACCACACGCAAACATCAATGGTCTATCGTATGTATTTGTGGCAGGCAAGAGAAGTATAAGGAGACATAAATTTTTGGTCGAAATATGAAAACGCCCTGCATTGACCATCATATCTTCCACATCCCCACAGCTATCGGCATTCGGCCAACGTTGTGCACGATAGAAAACTCCGTGCTACTTCCTCACACAAACACCAGTTATCTGTGCTATGTATTGGTGGCTGAAAAGTGAAATATAGGGAAAAGCACGTCTATTTTTGTATACATATAAGATTAATTCCATGCCTAGTGATACAACTGATATACTACCTAATGAACAGATGTTTAAGAAGTTGGCTAACATGTTAATACAAGAATGTGTTGGTTTTCCAAAATGAAACAGTTTTGTTTATGAAGAAAAGAATGCTTTGGCTCTTAAAAATTTAAAGGAAAAGACAATAAGGAGAAAAAGGAAACATGATGAGTATCAAAGATGTACAGAGTATAAACTTAGTGTTAATTGAAGTACATAGTAAATCACCAGCTCTGTGCCAAGAGATTCGTTAATTTAATCGTTTGTTTAAAGGCTCTTTCAAGATAGTGTTTGCACCACGAAGTAACTCTTATGAGCTAGTAGACCCCGAGAGTGGTAAATGTAAAGGTTTGTATAATCTTGAAGCCATCAAACCATATTATAAACGAAAGTTAGAAGAGAGTCACAAAATATTTAAATAAGATTATGTCAATACATTACACGTAGATGACTAGTTTGTGTACTCCAGATAATAGGATAATGATAATGAAGTTGAATGTTTAAAGTAAATGATTCAGATGTCCGAAAAAACCAAGACAGTTTTGTCTAGTGACTTTTGGAAGTTTCACGATATTGGGATTGGCTGCACTGTGACGATAGCGGATATTCAGCTATTGTAAAAATGTAAACAAACTCTTACCACTCACAAGCTGAAAGACTGTATACAGCACATAGTGAATGAATTAGTTTGTTCTTTATTCTTATGATGATGTAATTAAGTGATTGTTAAGTAAAGTAGAAATAAGGAAAATGAACTTGTGATAAAATAGTTTGATTTATAAATAGATTAATATTTCTAGTGACCAGAATAAGAAATGTAAAAGATATATACAGATTGTAGGGAATGAAGGTTTCTAAACTTTGAATGTATAAGTGTAATAAGTATTATAACTGATGAACTGTGATTCGTGTATGTTGATACCACATTTCTAACTTCAGAAGGATTCAATCAGTTTTAAGAATCTAAACTTAATGAATCCTGGGAATGGGTTATAACAGCCATCAGATCCAGCCCTTGTATGAAATGTTACGTGAAAAAATATGTATAGCAAGCTGGGAGTTGATTAATTAGGGATTTGTGCATTTTATGTGATTAATTGTGAATTTGAGTATAATTGTCATGTAAATGAATATTGTTTTATGGAGAGAAACTATGTAAATGCTATTTAATGTGTTCAATGTGTTATTTAATGTGTTTCGCCCTTTGAGAATCATCGGGCTGCTTTCTATGTGTTATTCTGGAATTTTCTGTAACATCTGTATAAAGAAGCGGCAGAGACGAGTAAGTTAGATGCATGGAGGAAGGAAATATATGGAGGAGAAGTGACGTTAAATTTGTGAAGCAGGCTCGCGCATGCGCAGTGGCGGCAGCGGCGATATTGCGCTTCCAAACAATTGCGATGTTCCCAGTATATCCCGAAAACTAAGCAAGATATCGAAAAATTTTATTCTTTAATTTCGATTTGTCTCGTCGTGTTACATAAGAATCGATCATTAAATCTGACTTTTGCGAAATTTTTCTTCTCCATTTCAACTCAAGACACCTCACTTTTGATACAGTATATCTCTAGAACTAGGTGAGATATCGAAAATTTTTATTCTTTATTTTTCATTTATCTCGTCTTTTTAAATAAGAATCCATCATCAAATTTGACTTTAACCACTTTTTTCTTCTGAATTTCAACCAAAACCATTTCACATTTGGGACAGAATATCTCTAAAACTAAGCAGGATATCAAAAAATTTTATTCTTCATTTTTATTTGTCATATCGAGTTACGTAATAATCCATCACCAGATATTGGCGTCACCTTTATCCTAGAGTCCCCTTGAGGTTTTTGTACATATTCCCCGTGTCTGTATGGAAGCGGCCATGCCCCCTCCACTCCGGCTATGCCCCCCCCCCGCTCCTCCACCACCCTGCTTCACTTCAATGCGTGGTGAAGGTCTCTTGCGTCGTCTCCATATATTTCCTTCCTCCATGGTTAGATGAATGTTGAGTTGTCTGTCGGTAGTTTAATCGCTGGAGCATTTGTGAGTCGACGTTTATTATCTTTGGATCGAGAAGATTCATTGTTGTGTGATGTTATTGTAGAACAACCCAGCATAATAAATTTAAGTGAAAATTCATTCGTCAGAGATATTATTTCAAGCAACCAAATACGAATGAAGCTGTTCCAAAACATAACAGAAAATAATTTTAAAATAAATTTATCCAAATATTTATACTGTATTCCGAGTTTTGTTAACAGTACCAGTAAGTACATCCTCTGGTGAAAGGAGTTTTTCAAAACTAGAATTATTTTTAAAAAATATTTGAGAAGTACAATGGGTCAGCAAAGACTGCAGCAGTTTAATCAATTGAAGCAGATATAGCATCTAAGCTGGATTACGAAAGGATAATTTTGGAGTTCAGCAAGGCCAAAAGCAGTAAATCTCTTTTTCTTACAGTTAGTTATTGCTTTATAATATTAGTTACAATAAAGACGATTGCATTTATGAACAAAAAATTGAGAGTTTTTAAAAATTATTTCTAAATTGCGCCCATATGCGCCACCACATGACCTCGTTAAAATTATCTTTACAATATCAAATTTTAGTCTTGCACCGCCAGTGTTTATAAGCAGTGTAGTATCGGTGCTAGGACAATTCCCTGCGGCATTCTATCTTTGATTTGCCTGTGCTCGTTTCACCCTAGCATTTGATGGAAAATTTTCTGTTTTCTAGATAAGAACTGATTACATGAATTTTATAATAGGAAATCTCTTAATTGTGTAACTTTTATGTTAAGCCTTCATGCCTCACTTTATCGAAGGCCTTCTCTGTGTCTAAGAATAATGCTGCTGTGCCTGCTTTTCTCCTGTACATTTTTATAGTTAAGGATTATTGAGATATATAATTTAAAACTTTTGCTGGCTTGTGCTTTCTTCTGGAATAAAAATCTGCTATACTTTATTCTGTTTCGTAAATTTTTACGATCTGAATAATCTTCTAATGCCTTCCTACTCATAGAGATTTTAGCAATTCTCAGGAAATTTTACCGTCTCTTACCACATTTTTTTTTAATTTTAAATGTTTCAAAGCACCATTTAATTATATCCTCAAACGTTGTGGATTTCCATTTCTGAATTCAAATCAATGGCACCTAGCTTGGATAGTGAAAAGTAAGTTTCGGGAAAGGGGGATCGAATTGGAATTCAGATCATGCCGTCAGGATTTTATTTTATCATAGTTCGTTAACACAGCCATAGCGATAGATTTAGTTTTCGATCCTTGCTAATAGTAGAGCTGGTTACTAATTTTTCTGCTGTCGACAAATTAGTAGATCCAAATAAGAACATCTAACAACACTTCATCGACATAATGCTTAAGAGCAGAAGCATCATATTTCCATTTCAAATCATTGTTGTCCCAGGGAGGATATTCGAATTTCTGGAATGGATGTACTAGGTTATTTTTCGTAGGTTTGTAATGTAGCATTTGCTTATTTTAGCCAAAATAAATAAAGTAGATCGCTTTTGGATTTAACCTTG